>JBBMEF010068570.1:0-10855 GCA_037832685.1 Sicyos baderoa | reverse complement strand
AACTAAACAAAGTGCAGAGGAGTGATCGCAAACGTTCACACTCGAAATCAAAGATCTAAGCTACGGAAAACAGTAAATAGCAAGATCGAAACGATCGGAAATAAAATTCGAAGTACCGAATTCGGAAAATGCAGAAAAAAAACAGAGCCGTGGACTTCAGCAACTGGACAATTGAGCCAAACCATGCCTTCAAAGATGCCTGCATCAGCTGCACTCTCAGCTGAATCAAGCACGACTACTCCAAAGTTGCTGAAACTTCTTCATTCTTATGCTAAAGAACGGATGGCACCAAATGATCTATTTTCGATCCTCGTTCCCAACAACATGATTGGAAGCAATGAAGCATTCATTGCTCTAGAGGAGATTATCCATTATTGCGAGATGGATGAAATATGCTACTCGCAGATACTTCTATACAATGCGTAAGTAACTCAATTTCATTTTCACTTGTTACAATCACATTTTCAGGTACCTTAACAATTCTTAATTCATGCTTTACAGGCTCTTATGGTCTAACTACCCTCCGACAATGTTAAATAACTACTTACTAGTAGATAGTGAACAGTTCGACTTCGCCACGAGTCATGCTAAATCTGAACCTCACGTTGTATCACTAGCTGATAAGTTGGACTTGATGACAAGTAAAAAGCAATTCCTATACTTTCCATTTAACACCGGGTATGTGTTTCCAATTTTATATTTTCGAACATAAGCATCATGTCCATATATATACCTCCATCACTAATTAAGATGTTTATTACTTCGTGTAGGAACCACTGGATTTTATTTGTCTTGAGTCCGGATGCTAACCGAGGCTATGTCTTCGACTCGCTAAGCAAACCAAAATTGATGCAACCCTGAGTCAAATTGTAACTAAATAAGTTCGTAATAATTAATTAAGATTATTTTTACTATATAATCTTCGAGTGTGGCTAAAAAGAATTTTCATATTTAGTGCCTACCGAATGTGGCACGGTCGTCACAGTTCAACACGTCCCAAATTTAATTGGACATCAGTAAAGGTACACTTCAATCCGAATTCAATTCCCTCTTTTAATCATCATATTTAGTGACTAAAGAATTATCATACTGTGACTCTTTGTTTCCCTAGTGCCCTCAACAATTGGGATCGCTCGAGTGTGGATTCTTTGTGCAACTCTACATTCGGAAGTTATTATCGAACCATACAACTCCCTTTCGTAAACTCGTAAGTTTGATTATTTATATATTGTCCAAACTTTGTTAATATTATGTACTTAACCTTTTGTTTATTTTGTACGTAGTTCGACATGAACACGAAGCCATTCACTCAAGAAGAGATATATGAGGTACGCATCGAATGGTCACGATTTGTTGTCCAACATTTGAGACTAGATTTGTAGATTTGTAAATATATAGGTAGAAAGCTTTGTAGATTTGTAGATATATAGGTAGAAAGCTTTGTACATTTGTACATTTGTATCTGGCGGGACAAGGTCCCTTTACTTATTTTGTATCTGGCGGGACAAGGTCCCTTTATTTCTTTTCTTGTATATGGCAGGACAATGTCCCTTTATACATATATATATATATATATTTGTTTTCATTATGGTTTGATACACAGGTGTTTTTTTTGGGATTCTTACTATTACGCCGTATGCTGCCAAATTTTTATACTTTCTTTCGATATGCATCCTTAGGGGTAAAGGATTGTGATGATGGGTTGTACAATATCCTGAAAGTTGTGCATAAATCATCACAATCCCTTTTTTTTATTTATGTATAGTGACTTTTAATGACGGACACAAAGATGACTGACCGAAAATATAATATTCTAATTTGAAACAAAACAGGATCCGGGGACCAAAGAAACAAACAAAATATTCTAATTATGGCCCCACAGGGGCTATTTTTAAACAAATATGTCATCTTCGATGAGTGTCGTCAGCGCGGGTCATCGATCAACATCGATGACTTGTGTATGATGACGGTTCATCGCCGGTCATTATTTTAAAACTATGATCGCCGGCGTCGGTCATCGTTTACACGATTTCTACTAGTGCAGCAGTGCCCATAAATTTCCAACACCATATTTTTTTTTTTTTGAAACAAAGTAACCACGCCCGTCCCTAGGTCAGGTACCAGAGACAACGAAAGAGTAGTCTGGAAACCTGAGACCTTGAGGGGAGCATACCCTCAAAGCCCAAGTTTTTAACCACTGCACCACCTTGAAGACAATTTCCAACACCATATAATAAGTTGCAAAAGACAAAATGGACGAATCACACAAAACAAAGCGAATCTACTCAATAAATTCGAATTACCAATGACAAATTCACAAAATATTGAATCGCCTCGTAACATAGCAGCAAAAGAGCCCAAAATCAATTCCTAATTTCCAAAGAAAACCTTATGAACACATAGAAATTGCAACAAGGTAGCCCTAAGCATACGAAAGCAAATTATGCAAGGCATACAAAGGATGCACAATCAAATCCAGTCTTGACAAATAGCCATTACACAAAAAAGAACTTATGCCCAATCAAATCACTAAAATTCATGGGTTTTGTAGTAAAATATAAGTAGATTAGAACCGATCACCTTGCATAAATTTTGGAAAACAAAAAAATAATTAAAAGTTATAAGACTAACCTAGTTCTCACAAGTTGGAGTTTACAACTTACTCAGAATTCAGATCGGTTCTGCATATGTCTTAATAGTTTTAAGACTTCAAATCAATCCAAATATTTTGATGATAATAAACTACCTTTTCATACTTACTATTTTAGTGTTTCAAATAATCTATCTTGTATACCTCAAAAAGATAATTTCAAGCCAACATGAGTCGTTGCTCAGCAACATTAGTGTATGTCTAATGACCAAAGGAGGATTGCACAATATACCACAAAATAAAAAAATAAAAAATAAAAATACAAAAAGCCCCCTACGAGTCATTTTAAACCAAGCTAATTCAGTAAGATAATTTTTTTACCTCATAACACGTCCATAACTAAACCGCAAAACCGGATCAATGGCAAATGGGGTTCTTTTTTAACTTTATTTTAAAAAATGGCCCATTTTTAACTTATTTCTCAAAATGGGTCGTTGCGTCTTTCTGAAAGACGCGACCACCATTTTTTTTTGGTTGCGTCTTTCAGGAAGACGTCATCTCATGGTCAACACGGTCAAAGAAAAGTTGGACGGAAGTTGGATTGCGTCTTTCTCAAATAAGCAACCAAAAAAAAAAAAAAAAAAGAAAAATTGAATCCTAACAATTTTTTTTTATCTAATTAGCCAACATAATCCTAACAAACTTTAATATCTTAAAATTCTGAAATCTATATTTTAGTTACTTTTTTAAAATATATTTTTTTATTAACAAAATACAATAATAAAGATTAAATTAGTAAAAAAAAAATGATGAATGATCATGATCATGTTTTTAATTCTAGGTTAGGTAATTGCATTATTGTCCATAATTTAACGACTTATGCTTTTAATAAGGGCGTTTGTGAAGATTGATCAGGTGACCATATATTTTAAAGCTTCTTTTGTATCAGGTGACCAATTATTCAAAATTCTTCTTCTATTTTTTGAGAAATTCAAAAATCTATTTTAAAGCTTGTTACATATTGTCATTATTTGTATTACAATTGTTAGGGGAAAAACAAAAATATTGAACTGAATTAAAAAATAATAGAGAAGCATTTTAAAGAGTTTTTCAAACAAAATAATCTGACGAAAAAGTTTGTTTTTATACGGAAAATAGAAATTGCATTTTCAAAAGAGACAAATGAGAGATTAATTATACTTTTTGTTTTTAAAAAAATGAAGGGTTACCATATTAAAAAATACTTTTTGTTTTTACTAATTTAATCTTTATTATTGTATTTTTTTAATAAAAAAATATATTTTAAAAAAATAATTGAAACATAGATTTAAGAATTTTAAGATATTAAAGTTTGTTAAGATTATGTTGGCTAATTAAATATAAAAAAATTGTTAGGATTTAATTTAATTTTTTTTCTTTTTTTTAGGGTTGTGTCTGTCAGAAAGACGCAACTCAACTTCCGTCCAACTTTTCGTGTTGACCATGAAATAAAGATTTGAAAACAAGTCTGCAGAATCTGTATCCTACTCTAATATCAACTGTAACCTCTTTGTCTTTGAAATCATCTCTCAAAGGTGGGAAAAACCTCAAATATCAACTATTTCAAAGTCTTCCAGTTGCAAGTATTTTATTTTGAAAGATAATGGGAACTTGGAAATTTTGATTCAAAAACTTACATCGGTATATTTTTAGGATATTTTGCATGTAGTAAAGTTTATAGAGATTTTTATAAAAGAACTCTTGTAGTTGAAGAGTCGATGAATGTTGTATTTGCTGAAACACATATTGCATTTAATAAATTATCCTGAGTGATAGAATCAAAAAAATTATTCGAAGATCAAACCATAAACGAAAAAGGCTCAAAAGTAGTAGCAAGTGAAACTCATGAAGAGCCTAAGGTAACCCTTCCTCAAGATTTGAGATTCTCTACTCATCATCCTAAAGAGAGTCAATATATAGGTAATGTATCTTAATGGGTAAACTCGCTCTTCTTTTTTTTCTTTTTTTTTTTGAAAAATAAACTCGCTCTTCTTAAATTGCATTAAATAACATTATTTTTGTGACTCAAACTGAACATAAGTCCTATCATAGGTATCATAGGTACTAAATGTGTGGGAGTTAGTTCCACGTCCTAGTGTTCATCCTATCATAGGTACTAAATGGGTGTTTAGGAATAAAATGGATGAGTCTTGTAATATTGTTATAAATAAAGTTAGGCTAGTTGCTCAAGGTTATAGCCAAGTCGAATGAATGGTATGAGGAAACTTTTGCTCTTATTGCTAGACTTGAGTCGATTCGTATGTTACTTGCATTTGCATCTTATAAGAACTTTATTTTATTTCAAATGGATGTGAAAAGTGCATTTTTAAATACCTTTATAATTGAGGAAGTTTATGTTGAACAACCTTCTAGCTTTGAAAGTTTTGAAAATCCAAATTATGTTTTAAAGTTAAATAAAGCTTTTTATTGTCTAAAACAAGCTTCTCGTGCTTGGTATAGTATGATTGTTTGAGTAAATTTTTGCTTGATAATGATTTTAAAATGAAACTTATTGACAATACATTTTTTTATTAAGATTAAAGAAAGTAATATTTTGTTGGAACAAATTTATGTTCATAATATTATATTTGGTGTCACTAACCCTTCAAAAAAAATTGAAGAATTCTTCAAAGTGTATGAACAATGAATTCAAAATGAGCATGATGGGTTAACTAAAAGTTCTTTCTTAGACTTCAAACAACTTGAAGACATACACAAGGGATCTATTCAATAGGTTTAACCTCGGCAATGCAAAAATAGCAAAGAACGTCAAGAAGTATCATTACAAAGCTTGATAAAGATGATAAAGGTAAAAATGTGAATATTAAAGCTTATTAAAGGTATGATCGGATTCTTACTTTACTTAATTGCGAGTAGGCCTGATATAATATTTAGTGTATGCATTTGTGCTAGATTTCAATCATGTCTTAAAAAGTATGATTTGCATGATGTAAAACGAATTTTTAAATAATTACTTGGCAGATCTGACTTAAGCTTATGGTATCTAAGTATTAGTAGAGATGGTCTTTTTAGGAAAATGTTGAATTGATTGATAAATAAGGTTTTTTTTAATTGTGCTAGATATGTGGTCTTTTTAGGAAAGTTTTGAACCCTTTTCTGGTTTGATGTTTCATCCCGGTTCATTAGGTGGATTTATGTACTTTTGTAGTTTACATTATTTTATGATTAATCTCAAATATTTTTGTCAAAGCAGCTCAGCGGTGTTAGTGTATGTCTAATAACCATAAAGTCTCTTAGGCTCGAGTCTCCTAACTCCAATTGTTGTAATTTCAAAAAAAAATAATAATAATAAAATAATAATAATAATAAACTCGAAGATTCTTTAAAATCAACCTTTAGTGTGTTGATATTAGCAGTCTTCGATCACTATAGCACATAGTCTTCAATAATGAAACATAAAGGACAAAATTTGAATATGAAAAAAAAATCATCTAAATGATGTTATAACTAAAAAAAATCATCTAAATGATGTTATAACTAAAAGCGGATTTTACATGTATAGCAAAAAAGAAACCAAAAGAAATCACCAATAATATTTTTTTAAAAAGTAGTTAAATGTCCACACTTCAATCAATTGGTTAATAGCATCAATCAAGGCTAAATTGTAAAACATAAAAGATCCCACAAAAATATACTAAATTAAGAAAATGCTATAATTGTAAATTACAAAAAAAAAAAAAAAAAAATTGTTATGGTGGAGAAATTCCCTAATTAAAATAGAAAACTAAAAAATTGCCACCTAAAACGAATTTTCTGCATTTAATTCAAGAAAGAAATGTCAAACACATAAGTTCAGAGTTGAAATGGAAAATGATTTATAGGTTATATGTTTGAATTCCAAAATCCTAATATTGTTCAATTTAAAATATATTAAAAAAAACTATAAAAGAAAAATACTACAAATAAACATATGATTATAATATAATATGAGTTCTACTTCAAAATCAATTATAATAACTCTCTATCATATAAATATGTGGAATACTTTTGACATCCCTATCATATAAATATGTTGAATGCTTCTCACCTCTCATGGAACAAAGGGCATAAAAAGAATATGTCCCACATCACATGTTTCAAGTATAAAAAGTAAAAAAGAGGAGGTTAAGTTAATGTTTTCGTTAATTACTAGCATCACATGCACACTTATTGCCAACAAAACTACACACGTACAATAAAAATGACACGACAAACACAGAGATGACAATTGAAAGGCTACCGCAAGTCAAAAAGAGTATCAGAAAGTCAATAAGTCAACAAGATCAAAGTTCTACCAGCATCTTATACAACTTAGTAATCGTGAGGTTACAAGTTCAAATCTCCTTCTTTTAATATAATATTGTTGTATAAAAAAGAGGAGGTTAAGTTCATGTTTTCATTAATTACTTGCATCACATGCATGCACACACTTACAAATGATATTTATTGCCAACAAACTATACATATACAATAAAAACGACACGACAAAGACGAACACGACAAATTGACTACCAATCTAAACACTCTTAACTTAACCATGAAATTAAAGGGTCCATGACACGAGACTGGTATAGTCTTCATGTACAGTCACATTACTAGATCATCTAGAAGACACATGCAAGGTTGCCACTAATCAAGAAGAGTAGCAAAAAGCCAACAAGAGCAGAGCTCTACTGACATTTTGTACAATCTAGTAATCATGAGGTTACATGTTCGAATTTCCAACAGTTTTTATTGCCAACAAACTACACACATACAATAAAAACGACACGACAAAGACGGAGACGGCAAATCGACTACCAATCTCAACACTTTTAACTTAACCACAAAATTAAAGGGTACATGACACTGACGATATTCATGGATAGATCGATAGAGTCTTCCTGTACAGTCACATTACTGGATCATCCAGAAGACCCGCCTCCGCTCCCAGACCCTGACCCCGACCCAGAAGCCCGACCCGAACCACTGCTCGATGCACTTCCCGACCCACTCCCTTCGCCGCTCCCACCGGCATTGGGCTGCTTGACAGCTGCAAGGCTGCCGCTAGTCAAGAAGAGTAGCAAAAAGCAGAGGCACAGGAAAAGCTTGGATGGAGTCGCCATGCATGTAGTGGAAAATGAAATGGATTTATGTGGGAAGGTCTTAGAGTTGATGTTTATTTATAAGGGAGTGTTTGGGAGATTTTGTTTTTGGTGTTTGGCATTTGTTGAGCTCGTTGTTTGTTGTCAAGGAGGTTGTGAACGTTTGCATTTGGCTGCCCATGTGGCTCCCTTTTGACCATCCAATTCAACACGCAAATGCCTTCCCGCACATACCTTACAAATGTTTAAAAATTTTAATACTTTTTTTATTAATGGTCGGTGGTGCACTTGGTTAGTTAGCTCGTTTGGATGTAATTTGAAAAGTAGTATTTTGAAAAGTAGTATGATATAATAATTTCACTTCAACTATTTATTATTCTAAATTTCTAAATAAACTTTTTTATATTTTGGAATTTCTGTAAAACTGTTATTTCTTTTATTTTGATTTTATTTCTTTTTTTCATTTTTTCATTTTTTTTTTTTTTTGTGAAAATATTTCTTTTTTCTCGACAATATCATCTTATTGTCTTACAAAAGGTTTTCTTTTTGTTGATAATATCACTTCATATATTTTTCTTCGATTAAATCATTTGATGTACTTTTTAATAGTCTTTTTGTGACACTTTTAAATTAATTAACTAAAAATCAATAATATTAAGAGGAATTTGTATGCATATTACAATAAGGCAAAAAAATTGAGTAAATAGCAACTTTTTTAAAATATTTGAAAACATAGCAAAATCACATTGGTAGACTCCATCAATAGTGTTTGATGGAGTCTACGAGACACTATTGATGGACTCCATCAATAGTGTCTGATAGACTCCATCAATAGACTTCATCAATAGTGTCTGATATACTCCATCAATAGTATCTGATAGACTCCATCAATAGTGTTTGATAGAGTCTATAAAAAAAAAGTTGCTATATTTGCAATATTTTTAAAAAGTTGCTATAATTCTAATGCAAAGTAGTAAATTTGCTATACAACGCAAATTCTCTAATATTAAATGGATGAAAAAAAATAAATCAAAACAAAACTATTTATAAACTATCGTTAATTTAACAATATGAAATAAATTATAAAAATAATATATTATTAACGAGAAAACTCTTTAACTAATTAATTGAAAATTAATAATATTAGGTAGTTAGTTTTTTTTAATAAAACAAATTTCAATTAACTAGTTTAAAATTAGGAAATTTGTTATGTATACCAACTTTAGGGCTCTCTATTAAAATTATAGCACATTTTTATCAAAAATTTGTTTATACCAATTCTGAGTGATTGAACTCAATCGAACTCAATCAATACTAGTGATCGAACTCAATCGAACTCAATCAATAACTAGTTATCACTAGTTATTGATTGAGTTCGATTGAGTTCGATCACTCAGAATTTTAGTATATGTGCAATTATTTTCAGTTTTATGCCGTAGATGCAATTTTTTAGCCAATTTTTGTTACACATAAAAAATCCTCTTAAATTTAAAGATATAGGTAAAAGAAAAAATAAATACAAACATATTTGAAACATTTTCCAAAATTTAATATTAGGTGAATGAAGAGAAAATATAACTCGAATACAAAATTATATCATAAAAAATGGTTGAAAAATAAATGAAGGACATGAAATTTGAAAAGAAAACAATGTAATGAAATATTGGATAAAGAATTTAAAATATGAATACGAGGTTGAATTTAAAATATGGTCAAATTTAAAAAGTTCGTAAGGTTTTGTAACGACCCGACCTTCTAAAATACTTTAATGGAGTGTTACGGGCGCATCCATTTTAAAATGTTCAAAATAAACTAAATGAAGACATGCGATTTCCAACAAAACCTCATAAAAGTCATGAAAACATAATTGAAGTTCGAAAACGTATAAACAGGGTTCGGGATCCCGATAGTTCAAAACAAATACAGTTCAACATAGTTTAAAAAAAGAGTTCAACGCTAATTAAAATAATGCGGAAAGGAAATGCCGACATCGTGTCCATGATCGATGCAGCTCCCAGCCTAGCCACCTCGGAATGGGTCCGTACCTGAAAACGTAAGGAGTGAGTATATCGAAATATACCCAGTAAGGAGGCCCACTATGGGGTTACGCATGCAAATAGAAACAAGTTAGAAAATACAACAAATGAAGCTAAGTGCCTCGCACATGCATGCCCGACCCATGGGTTGGTCACGAGCAGACAATGTCAAACGACGGCGTGCAAGTCGTGAGCAAGAGTGTAGAACCATCTGACCACCGTCAGAAAACGACCACGAGTGAGGTGGTTTCCCTAAATCTCGGGTCGGGACACGTCTCAAACCGTGTCTCACGAGACATACCCAAATGTCTCAGGGTAGCCGAGCCTCTACCAGGGACCCATTAAACTGCGCTGCGAAGACACTACCCAAATGTCTCGACGTAGCCTAGCCTTTGCCAGAGACCCACTGAAATGCGTTGCGGAGACAAATACCCAAATGTCTCGGGGTAGCCTTGCCTCTGCCAGGGACCCACTGAAATGCGCTGCGGAGACAATACCCAAATGTCTCAGGGTAGCCTGGCCTCTGCCAGGGACCCGCTAAACTATGCTGCAGAGACAAACACGAACGTCTCGGGTAGCTTGGCCTCTATCAGGGACCCACAACGCTTCCGCTGCACCACTCCAATAGCGTGGCAGAAGCGGCATGTAAACACCAAAAGGTCATCCAACCCTGTCGGGGAAGGCCACAAGTAAGGGAACACTGAGGTTCCCTGAGTCTCGGGCAGGACAAGTCTCATACCGTGTCCAAAAAGACATACACAAATGTCTCGGGGTAGTCTGGCCTCTGTCAGGGACCCGCCACGAGTGAGGGGAACACTTAGCATCCCTCAGGGTGTGTTTGGGACACCACTTTGGTTATGGTAGATGGAGACATCATAATAGTTGTGGGTCAAGGTGAACGGTGTTAGGAAGGTTGGTTACTGAAATAATACAAAAGGGCATGCCGGTATAGATAACTACTGATTATGATAAACGGTGAGGGAACATGGGTTCAGTTATTACAACCAAATCGACGTCTACATAACGGGACCCAAACACAGCCTAAATCTCGGGCAAGACATCGACATTCCAGTCGTGTCACTAAGGGCATACACAATGCCGATTAG
>JBBMEF010068560.1:0-10855 GCA_037832685.1 Sicyos baderoa | reverse complement strand
AGATAGAAGGCGCCATAGAAGTTTTATGTGATAATCAGTCTGCTATAGCTATTGCAAAAAATCCAGTGCATCATGATCGAATGAAGCATGTTGAGATCGATCGTCACTTCATTAGGGAAAATATCGAGGCTAATATCATTACACTTGAATATGTACCATCACAAGTACAAGTTGCAGATATATTGACTAAGGCACTTCATCAACCCAGTCTTGTTGGATTAATTTCTAAGCTCGGTATGCGAAGCATATATCGTCCAGCTTGAGGGGAAGTGTAGAAAGTCAAGCTAGTTAGAGTCAATTCCTTCTATTTCTCATTCTATTTCTCTAACTTAATTAAGTTAGTCTACATGCTATTATTAGAGAGGTTATTTTACATTCTATTATTAAAGATGTTAGTTTACATTCTATTATTAGAGATGTTAGTTTAGAACTCTCTTGTATAAATATGTATGCTATTTCACTTGAACGAATAAGAAATAATACAAATTGTTCTCGTACATAGCTTCAATTAATAAAAGTTATTATTTTTATTATTTGGATTTATAGCGATATTTTCATGGTTATCTAGATGTACACTTGGACAAGTATGTGAGACATACAAATGAATCTAGTTCCAAGTTAATAACTTAAAACGTATACATGTGAATGAAGGTGCCTATTAGTCGAGACATGTGAATGGGGGTGCCTATGCAAAAAGTCCTGGCGACATTATTGGTACGGTCTGCTTTGCAAATGTTTCAAACAATCTGATCTTGTTTGTTCATGTGGAGACATGTGAATTGGGGTGCCTATGCAAAAAGAAGTTCTTGCATAAGATAGGACCAGAAGTTTTATGATCGATGTAGTAATTTCGTTATAGAATTGTATCAACTACTTTCCTGAGGATGGTCGTATGACGATGTGATCTTAATCCTAAGTGGGTTGTGAACTCCTAGTTTATGAAAGCGTCATTTGATGTGCATGGGTGAGACCATCCAAACATCATTGAGTTAATAAGTCTCTCACGTTGGGGATTTCCCCAATAAGAAATTCACGCATTCTTTAATTTTGAAGAAGATGTATAGTTGTTCCCTTAAGAACTGATTACGGGGCTTGGACAAAGGGATCCTACCAGTTTTCATTGGCCCGATAGGACATTGATTTATATTTAGACTATAACACTTGTTCATTAGATGAATCACTAACGCTTAAGGAGAAATATGTAATCACAGCGGTAGTACAAATTTCTTGTCTTAACTATGAATTACGAACAAGCTTGTGAATGATCATATGATAGATGCGCGATTATGATTGTGGATGTTAACTTGACCTATAATGCGAAAGAGTTCGGCACAGGCCTTTATTAGAATAAGTCTGATGTTAACGAATAAGGATTGGATCCCGGATCATTATAACTTTCAACCTATAGGTAATCGGTCCTCGAGATAGGTTATACTTGTCGGTGCATTATTTTATTAGAAAGTGAATTTAAAGAGTTCAAATTCACATATTAATTATGTGAGACATAATTAATAGAAGCATAAAGTTTAATTTAGTAACTTTGCTAATTAATATATTTTATATATTAATTTAATATTTATTGTTTAATATTAATAAAGAAAAAATTAATTAGTTGATAAATTAACTATAAATAATTATTTAATTAATTAATTAATTAAAAAATGAAGTTTTTCATGTATAACAAAAATGGACTACAAAATTGCATCCATAGCACAAAACTGAAAAATAATTGCACATATACAAAAAACAAAAAATGGGCCATTTGAAAATAGTGATTGAATTCAATCACTGTTAATTAATTGATTCAATCGAATAAAGGTGATGCTCAATCACTTTACAAACTCATTGAATACAATCAAATATTGCTGATTGAGTTTAATCACTCGAAATTATACGAACTTTAAGAAAAAATTGATATAAACTAATTTTTGATAAAAATGTGCTATAATTCTAATAGGGGTCCTAAAGTTGATATACAATACAAATTCTCTAATTAATATGTTGGACATATTAATTAAGTTAATAATTATTGGATAATTATTAAAGTAGAGAATTAATATATGGGATTTGTCATCCATAACATATTTTTGGCTCTCCATTACAATTGTAGCACATTTTTAAAAATAATTTCATTCATAGCATATTTTGCCCAAAATTCCTATTCTACCATCATTCAACTGATACACTTTTATCTATCCGTTCAAATGATAGACTTCTATCTATCAGTTCAAGTGATAGACTTCTATCGATTTTAAGTGATTGAACCGTGCAATCAATCATTCTTGTGCCCAAAATGAATAAGTTTAAAAATTGTGTTGTGTATGGATTTTTTTTTTAATATACATGCAAAATACTCATTAATATATTGAATATATTAGTTTGACATTTATTTATTTGCAATATATTGAATATATTATGGAATTAGAATTTATTGGAAAAATAAAACAATATATTTGAATTTTTGAAAATCAAATGGAAAATTGCATGATTTTTATTTTGTCTCACATTGGAAATTTCTTGCTTGAACATTCATTCATCTACTATAAAATAAAAGGTTTTTATTTTCATCTCACTCAATTCCATAATATACTCAAATATGAGCGAGAACCTATTTGAAAGATGAGATCTCTTTTTCTTTTCTTTTATATATATAAAAAAAAATTAACAAACAAAATTTGCGAAAAAATTAAAAAATGAAAAACTGTGTTTTTTGTGGTAGAAATTTGAAAAAAACTAAATTTAAATGTTTTGAAAACCAAACTAAAAAACTGGGATTGAAAAAAAAAATTACTTGCGACCTGGTACATTAGAATTGCACCTCTTGCAAAGTGGGGAATCCTAACGACAGCTCTAAAAAAGCTCCAAAAATATCAAAAAAAAAAAGATCAAGCGATTCAATCCTCTTTGTTATTTGCTCCATAAAAACCGTAAACAAACATCATTATACGAAGAAGATTTTAGAACCAACTAACTTTTCTGAAAGGTAACTTGCAATTATAAGCATGGTTGATAAGCTTTAAAATAAAATAAAAAAGTCTCAAAATATAAAATCTGTAAATTTCATTCTCTAAAATTCTACCTTATAATTTCTAAAGCCTCTCAATTAGTGTGGAATTGAGTTTCGACTTCATAGGCTTTATTTTCTACCAAATGCATTTTAGCCTTTTGACTTCTTTTATATTCCAAGGCATGCACGAATTTTTGGCATTTAAAATGTCTTGTAATACTTTATTTTGGACAAAATTATGAATTAAAAACTTGTGTTTTCTTAGACCCATTTTGGTGTTGTCTTCTTTTCAAATCTTGCTTTAGGTTTAAAGTCAAATCAATTCATTGGATTAGTCTTGATCAAACTAATTATGAAGTGAGAATTGTATTAGGATCTAATAGTGACAATCATACGTTCTAAATTTGATCTAAGTTTGCCTAAATTGTAAGTTTTTGCAAGGATCCTAGAATGACTTCTAGTTTTGTAAGAATCAAACAACATTCGGTGCTTATCACATCCGCTTGTTGAAACGCATCCATTTTAATAAGAAGTTGGTTAAAATACCATTTAGGTTCCTCAACTATGATAGAAGTTTCATTTTGGTCCCTCAACTTTCAAAAAGTCTAATTTTGGTCCATCAACTATTATTTTTGTTTTGTTTTGGTCCCTCAACTTGAAAATGCCCAATTAGACTTTTTGAAATTGATGACAACACCAATTTGAAAATGCCCATTGGGTTAAAAAGAAAACTTAACCCTAGTTAGAAATTGATGATGTGGCAAAAAATAACAATAAAAAAATGCTATCTTCTTCATCCCCTATTCCACATCTATCTCTCAACCACTGTACATCCTACAAAAAAAAAAAAAAAAACAGAGCATACATAAAATATGCTTGATTTGAAAGTTAAGGTTAAAAAAACCAAAACAAATTATTTTAATTTTAAGGAAACTAATCACATATTCATTCCAACTATATCCATCTTTAGAATCTTGAAGAAACTGTATTTGGCGATTCATATATATTAGAGCCAAATTTAAAAAAACTTCTCAATCGATCTAGTGAAGGAAGCTTCGTGGTAATTTTTTTTCCTTCTAGGTTAGAATTTGGTTTTTCTAGGCTTAATTTTGTTTTGAAGATTTAGAAGATTTTTGTTAGCTGGTTCAAAGGTGAATCTTGGTTTTAGGATAGGAGGAAGAGGGAAAGAGAGAACCCTTGGAGTTTGTGGCTATTATCACAAATATGAAGAAGGGGGCGTGGATTTGTCATCGTGTCCTGTTACATCTGTGTGAAATAGTTTTTTTTTTTTTTTTTTTTTTTTTTTTTTCTTCCTTTGGTAAGTATAGTGGTTGAGAGAGGTGTGGAATAGAGGAGGAAGAAGATGATAGCATTTTTTTTATTGTTATTTTTTGCCACATCATCAATTCCTAACTAGGGTTAAGTTTTCTTTTTAACTCAAAGACTATTTATAAACATTTAAGAAACTTGGAGGACTAAAATTAGACATTTTAAAGTTGAGGGACCAAAACGGAACAAAAATAATAGCTGAGTGACCAAAACGGAACAAAAATAATAATCCAGGGACTAAAATTGGACTTTTGAAAGGTTAGAGACCAAAATGGAACTTCCATCATAGTCGAGAGACCAAAATAGTATTTTAACCTAAAAAGTTTGAAAAAAAAAAAAAAAACTATTTTCACAAAGTGCCCATTAAAGATGATTTAAAAATTAAAGTTTAGATACCCAAATTCAAACCAAAACTATATTTATAGTTTTTAGAAATAGTTTTTTTAATTTATTTTTATAGTGTTTGTGGGATAATTTATCATCCATCTCATCGACTGAAGAGCATGATTCCACCAAATCATAGAAAAAAAGAGTAAAAACCCTTATTCCTCAACAAAGTCGTAGTTTTCCAATTAGACATAAAACCTTTATCAACTAGTCTCTCAAAACAAAGAGTCATAAAGCTTTCACTTTATACCACAAAAAACTAATAAATACAATACTAAAGAACATTAGTTAGAACCCTACAATTAAAATGTCGAACCAAACAAGTAAAACACTAGACAGTTGTTTGTACCTTACAATATGTGGCCCACGTAGGCTAGTTTTGAGCCCAACGTTCGTTTGTCTGCATCAACTGACATTTAGCTACGCTGCATTTGAGTAATACATCTCCTCACAGTGCCCCACCTGTTCATCTCCTCAGACCCTCTCCGACGAACCACAATGCTGCCGTGTACGGCTTCGGTCTTTATCCTCTTCAGCTCTCCGAATGATCTTTCCTTGAGCACACCACGTCGTTGGATTAATAAATCCGGCGAGAAGCTGAGCATGTATATATATATTTGAGCAATACAACCCACCCTTAGAATTACATGTTTTTATTTTTTAAAAAATAATTACTTTGATTGATGGAGAGAGAAATACTAAAGTGGAAAGATAAATGCAAAAAAGTAAAAATATTTGGTTTTAAAGCCCACTCTTAGGTAAGTATTGCTCTCTCTCTCTATATATATATTTTAAAAAATTGGAAATCAGAGCTTCTCTCCCCTATACTCGGGGCACCAACTAGCCTGTTCCTAGACTGTGGGACCGAGATACTTCGAAGGGTATTGTAAAGACCCGACCAAAATAACGGTCCTAGACTTAGGCATTTACTACATGCATGACTTAAAGCGGAATAAAGATTTATGAACATCAGCTAGACCTCATACTTGAAAATTTAAAACAAACTAAATTCATCCCAGAAACTAACTAGAAACTTGTTCCTGTTTCCAAACAAATACATTTACATCGCCTCTCTGACCAGAGAATTTTTAAAACAAAACAACTCTTTTCATTCAGATAAATTATTCAGAGAATCCAGACAAAACCTAAGGGCTCCGTGCCCTGTCTACGTGAAATGAAAACAATTCAAATGTGCTTGACATAAAAACTTAGAGTTCAAATAACTTAAAACATGATAAACAGAAGCGGCATTCCATGATCTCTCCTCAGCTCCTCCAGCCATCAAGATTGCTACTCCAGGTTACCTGTGGAACCATAAATAATAAGGGTGAGCAAAACTAGTTTACTCAATAAGAATCCCCAACCGGGGTACAATACGTTAAAACTTTTCATCTAGCTAAAGGTATACAAGTCAAACAAGCACTTTCTTACTCTTTCTAGTTCAAACATCTCATAAGCTCTTTCTTACTTAACCAACTTTCTTACTTTCTTTTACTCTATCATTTCTCATAATTGTTCTACTTTCACATATCTTTCTACTTTCTTTTAACCTGTAAGGATGCCATTTTTCGGACTTACACCTTTAGGCTTTCACAACACAACGGTGTTCTCGAGCTCTCAGACTTGCCCGTCTTTCTTGGCTTTCTACTATGGGTACAGTGTCTCAAGATCCCGAGGGAGCTCTCCACCCGGTGCTGTAGTGAGAAGCGCGCTAATGGACCCCATGCTACTGAAACCAAGTAAAAGCTTGGTCGAGGGCTAACTGCCCTGGTCCAGGTACGCATGCCCTATAGACTCGGATCGGTGTCACCGAACATCGAGGGTGCGAGACCTCACATGAAGCCGATGTCTGCCCTAACCACCGCACGCCTGTAGCTAGGATACGTCCAAGGTAGGCTCGCACCAATAGATCGGTCCTGCTCAAAGGTGGCAATCTTAGGACCTAGCCGACACGCTGAGATCGTGTCGACGGTCGGGGACGGGACAAGCCACGTCATCCTCCCAACCCTCTAGGCTCTACTGTGGCCTCCTCTGTCCAAGATTGTGGACTAGGCTACCCCATGGTTAGCTAAACCATGGCGACGGGTTAGAGATGGAGTACTGTCTCGTGTCCCTGCCACAAACAAGGATGATGACTCCTGCAAATCCTATCTAACAGCATACAGATAATATACATTCACCACATTCTAGAGTCATCAACACACATACAACATCCACTAATCACAGGTTATGGTAAACATTATATCACTATCTAACATGATACTACAGTCTTGCTAAACATAGGACAATCCACACATGCTTTCATATAAACAGACGAATATAGCTCAGTCATGACAAATAAGTGAAAGACATGGCAACAAGCAAAAGACATGGCACGAGGTTCATTCAAATATGAATCCTAATCACTAGCATACATCCGTTCTTTGACATACATACAATCAGCTATTAAAGGTAAAACGGATTGTCTACGAACCCACGGTAAGAGATCCTTACCTGGATTGGAAGACCAAACACGCAACAGGTAAATAAACAAGCTCCTAGCTGCAAGTCACCAAACAACCACTCCCAACAGACTGGAGAGACGGAGGCCCGGAGGCTGCCTAAGACAGGCTGACTTCGCTTGGGTGAAGCGCTCGGCGAACTAGGCTGGGCTGACACGGCGCTGGGGCTGCCGACCGTTCGCTTGAGCAAACCTATGGCGAAGGCGAAGGGCGACGAGGCTGCAACACGTTCGCTTGGGCGAACCAATGGCAACGCTCGAGCGGACCATGGGCGACTGTGACTCGTCGTCAGGTGTGTTCGCTTGAGCGAACTCAGAGGCTGGCGAAACTGTTGTTGCAGCGTGCGTCGACAAACGGTTGGACCAGCGACGGGCGAACGGACGCTACAAGGTTCGCTTGGGCGAGGCTAGTTTCGCTGGAGCGAACGCGAGCTCTGATTCTGGAAAAAGACAGCTTCTCGGGTCCGAAAATGATGCGGCTCGGAACTGTGGAGGATAGGTACTGCAGGAACAGATGGAAAGAGATACCAGATCGAAACCTCAAAGATCAAATCCCCAAAACAACCGACGGATAGAAACAAAAGTGAAGGAAAGATCGAACCTCCCATGGAGTCCTCGAGATGCGTTTGACGGAACGAAGGCAGCGGCTAAAGGAAGAGAAGAATACGGGTAGCAGCTGATTCGTTTCCACTACATCGCCAAAAAACAAGAACCAACAAGAAACAATAATTCATTCTCGGAACCAAGAAGGAGGGAAGAACGAATCGACACAAACTTACCTCGGGAACGTGCGTTGGAGAAGCTTGAGAGAGAACGGCGACGGCCAAGGAACATGCTGGAATGAGGGAACACCAAACCCTTGCCCAAAACCTAATTTTCCTTTTAATTAAAAAAACATTAAATCCAATAAATCAAGGCTTCGAGCCCTAGCGCGGGAGTTTCTTTTTCTTTAATTTCTCTTTTCAAACCACCACCAAAACAACCTCCCAACGCGGGTTCGAGTCCCACTAAAGCCAACTATTAAATCCTTAATTTCTTTTAAAAACTAAACCGAGTTCCAAACCATCGAAATCAATCTTGAACTTATCAACTCAAGAAAATCAAGAAGGCCAAGAAGGAGCTTTTTAAACCATCAAAGAAAAACAAGAACCTCTATTTAAAATAAAAGGTACCAACAACCTTCAACCCAACTTTAATTCTTTTACAATTCTAATCCTGAACGACCTCCAACAATCAACTACTTATGAATAACGAATAAAACCTGCCGAGTGCCAAGAACGAACATTAATTCCTATTAACTCCAAACTCCATTCAAGGACCACTTAACGGGAATAACGGCCGAAGTAACCTGAAACAACATCCTTAAATTCTGGGCTGTTACAATGTGGAAACCCATAGGGGAATCTAACATCGGTTGGAAAGGGGAACGAAGCACCCCTTATAAATGGTGTGGACACCTTTCCCTAGCAAGACGCGTTTTCCCATAGGGGGTGAAGCAAATCCGTGAGGCCAGTGGGCCAAAGCGGACAATATCTTGGCTAGCGATGGGTCGGGTTGTTACAGATGATATCAGAGCCAGGCATCGGGCCGGTGTGCCAGGTCCATCGGGACGCTGGACCTCTAAGGGGAGGTGGAAACCCATAGGGGAATCCCATATCGGTTGGAAAAAGGGGAACGAAGCACCCCTTATAAAGGGTGTGGACACATTTCCTTAGCAAGACGCGTTTTCCCCATAGGGGGAGACGCAAATCCGTGAGGCCAGTGGGCCAAAGCGGACAATATCTTGGCTAGTGATGGGTCGGGTTGTTACAGGTGGAGATGTTGGTTAAACCAAGCGTAGAGGTAGAGAAAGTACACAATGTCGACACGGCCCGAAGATCAAACCAACCAACTTGGATGACTCTTATTGTTGACTACCTAACAAGGAGAGCAGTGCCGGAAGATAGGAAAGAAGCTCGAAAGCTGCACTACCGAGTTGCTAGGTATCGGTTAGAGAGAGGTATCTTGTACAAGCAGGGATACTCTCTGCCACTACTTTGATGTCTCGGCCCCGAAGAAGCCACGTATGTCATGCGGGAAATACATGAAGGAGTGTGCGGGAACCACGCTGGGGCACGGTCTCTGGCTCGAAAAATAAACCGACAAGGTTACTTTTGGCCAACCCTGCTGGAAGACGCTCGAAGATTCACTCGAGCATGCGACAAGTGTCAGCGCTTCGCTACCGTCGCACACCAGCCACCCAAAAAACTCACCACCATGGTCGGACCATGGCCTTTCGCTCAATGGGGGATCGACTTGATAGGGCCACTCCCACAGGCCAGAGGTCAAGTCAAGTTCGATGTGGTGGCCGTAGATTACTTCACCAAGTGGGCTGAAGCATAAGCACTAGCCACCATCACTGAGAAGAAAATCACTGACTTCATTTGGAAGAGTATCACTTGCAGGTTCGGGATACCTCACACTTTAATAACTGACAATGGCAAACAGTTCGATAATGCAACATTTTGCTTGTTTTGCCAAGATTTAAACATAAGCCACCACTACTCATCACCAGCACACCCACAAGCTAATGGGTAGGTTGAAGCAGTCAACAAGATCATCAAGAAGAATCTGAAGACTAAGCTGGAAGCTCTCAAGGGAGCGTGAGTGGACGAGCTACCAGGTGTCTTATGGGCATACAGAACGACACCTAGAACATCCACAGATGAGACACCTTTCTCACTAGCATACGGGGTCGAGGCGGTAATACCAGTTGAGATAGGCATTCCCTCACCACGAGCTACATTCTACGGTCCAAGTCAAAACGATTAAGAGTTGCAACTCAGTTTGGACTTGCTAGAGGAGCGAAGAGAGGCTGCCCGGATCAGAGTGACGGAGTACAAGAATCGGATTGCGAGATATTACAACTCAAAAGTAAAGATTTGACGCTTCATAGAAGGCGACCTGGTGCTTCGGAAAGTCATGCCAAACCCAAAGAACCCCAACGATGGCTCGATGGGACCAAATTGGGAAGGACCATACGTGGTTTCAAAAATACTGCGTCAAAGGACTTACCATCTCCAAACTCTAGAAGGGGTAGCAATACTACACCCATGGCATGCTGAGCATCTCAAGAAGTATTACCAATAGCAAAGCATGGAAAAGCGACAATCTATATTTTACGTTCGTAGGATAGGTGATAAGTTTATTTACCATTATTTTTTTATTGTACTCATTTAAATTTAACACTTCGATATTAATACAATTCAAGTCATTTCTACTTATACTACGATTGTTGTGAGCAAAACTGTCTTGAATGGGGGCAACTAAGTGGCTAAGCTAAGTGAAAGCTACTCGAGAGTCTACCGAGCGGGTAAGCTAAGTGAAAGCTACCCGAGAATGTACCGAGCGGGTAAGCTAAGTGAAAGCTACCCGAGAGCCAACTGACCGGGTAAGCTAAGTGAAAGCTACTCAAGAACCAAATGAGCGGGTAAGCTAAGTGAAAGCTACCAAAGAGGCAACTGGGCGGGTAAGCTATGTAAGCTACCTGAGAGCCAACTGAGCGGGTAAGCTAAATGAAAGCTACCCAAGAGGCAACTGAGTGGGTAAGCTAAGTGAAAGCTACCCAAGAGGCAACTGAGTGGGTAAGCTAA
>JBBMEF010068512.1:0-10859 GCA_037832685.1 Sicyos baderoa | reverse complement strand
CTTCTCCCTGTAACTCTTGTATTTTGCAAGCACGCTAGGTTTTATCCCTATCTCTTTGTAAAGAAGTGGAAGTTAAAAAAGTGGTGCTAAATTTTTCCAAATTTGTTAGTGCTGTAAATATTTTATCAATTTGGTCTATTCCTGCAAAAATCTCTATTTTTTTATTTTTTTTAATCCATAATCAAATGGAATATGTTTAGTCTAATATTTTTTTCATCCGACCCAGCGAACTTAAACAACAAACAACAATTTTTGAATAGTTTAAACATTTCGTTGGTCGGTCGATTTTTCCTTGAATTCTTAATAAATAGTAATAAAATATTTTTAGAGAATTTATAATCAGCCTATTTTATCTCTTGTATTATATTTATAGCACAATTTCTAAAATAATTCATTTATAGCAGGTTATTTTCTATCACTCGAATTATTATATGAATGATAGAAATTTAATTTGGAGTTCTATCACTCATACAAAATTCAAGCAGCGATAGAATGAGTCCATTATTGATTGAATTCTATCGCTAATAGAACTCAACGAGTGATAGAATTCAATTTAGATTTTCTGCTGCAAATGAATTAGTTTTGATTTTGTGCTATAGACGAAAATATTTTACCATTTTTTACTATACATGCAAAATTTCCATATTTTTATGACAAAATAGGGTCATGGCCCTTAACCCCTCTCTATTTGTCACAATGTACTACCTATTATTTGAAACCCTACAAATATTGTTGCATTGAAGAAAACAAAATGTAAGGAGTATGAATGAACCATGACAAAGTGGCAAATTTTGAGATTATACAAAGTATTTAAATAAAAGTTTAAGAGGAATCTCACAGTAACAAAAGGTTGCACTTTCTTTTCTGTGGTTCTTATGGGTCCATTCATTTGAAACTTCATGATTAAGCATTGCTTATTAATATAAAAATAATAAATAAATAAAAACATAAAACAATCTTATATTTGAGTAGTTAAACTTCTATAAAAAATCAGATCCAAGTTGCTTTTGAAAGCATGTCAATAAAATTAATTAATTATTATTTTGAAAGAAACATCGTAACTATATATTGAGATGGACAAACTAATGGCACATCACATCAACATTTTGTCTATAATGTTGACGGTAGAGGTTTGATTTACATTTTTTTTTTTAACTAATGGTGATCAAATAGTATACTTCTAAATTAACATAACTTATTAATTGCCAAATTTATGTTTTAATGAATAAAAAAAGATGAACGAGTTATGAAAATGTTAATAATTTGATAAGTGAGAGGTAAGATCTACTCAAAAATTAAAATATAAAAATATAATATTCATAGAAGGAGAACATTTGGGGCATGTTTGAGGTGAGGGGAAATGTGGGGATGGGATGGATTGAATTCCATCTCATGTTTGCCCCATGGACTTTCATAAGTCCACCCAACTTTATGCGTGGATCCCACGTTTTTATTTAAATATCAAAGTAGTCTAAAGTATCAAAGATACCCTTAGATTATCAGATTTTTTCAAACTTACCAATTTGAAAAGTTTCAATAGTACTCCTGAACTTTACAAAATGTTTCAAAAATACTTTTACCGTTAACTTTGGATGGAAACCGTTAAGGTTTTGTTTCAAAAATACCCCCGAACTTTTAAATGTTTCAAAAATACCCTTAGTCTTAAAAAAACTTAAATTTTAAATAATTTAGCTTTTCAATATTTAAAATTAATGTGTCAAAGTTTGGTCAACATGAGCAATAAATTTTTGATGTCTCATAAAAACTTTCAATTGAGATTTATTGTTTATTATTACAACTAGATTTTATAATTCATCTATAATCTTATAATTTATTTGAACTTATGAGTTTCTTATTATCAATTGTAAATATAATATTAAATTTAAAAATTTAAAGCACATTGGAACGAAGAATAAAAATATTAGTTAGTTTAAGCTAACATTTAATAATTTTATGCATCTAAAAACAAAAGTAAAATGACTAACAATAATCATCAGATAAATATATTAAGAAATTAATTTACTTATAGTTCAATTAATTAAATAATTATCAATAATATTGACATACAAGTATCAATAAGTTAAAAATACAAAGATAAAAAATATAAAAATAAAAAGAACAACCCAACCCCACTTTGCGGTTAGGGGTGTACATGGTTCGGTTGGGTTATAGGATTTTATTTGGATCAACCCCACTTTTCGGGTTGGTCATCTCCAACCCTTCCGACCCTATGCATAGAATAACCCAACCCAAACCCTGATATTTTGGGTTTGATTTAGTTCTCAAGTTGTATAATTTCATTCAAATATAAAAAAGAACTCAATTTATACTCCATAAATATGTAAAAATATATATGTATGATACTATATTAAGTCTAGTGGAGACCTCACCTAACCCGAAAATATAGGGTTGGTTTGTTAATGATCACATATCATAAAAAGTGAAGACCATATAACAATATAAAAGAGATACGAGTATTTCACTCATGACCAATTAATTTTGAGGTGGAATCCCATATAATCTAATATGGTATCAGAGCCCATTAAACCCAAACGGGTAATTGGTGTGCATGAGTGAAACTCTATGATGAGCTCTATTGTTCGTTATAGCTTGTTTTAAAATTTCAAATTCAATGTTATATTTTGTGATTGATAATAAGAAACACATAAGTTTAAATAAATTAGAAGGTTATAAATGAATTATAAATTCTAGTGTTAATTTTGATGTAATAATAAACAACAAAAATCTCAATTTGAAAGCTTTTATGAGTCATCAAACATTTTTAGTCTATCTCAGTTAAAAGTTTGACACATTAAATTCAAATATTTAGAAAGCTAAATTATTTAAATTTTATGTTTTTTTAAGACCAAGGTATTTTTGAAACTTTTTAAAGTTTAGGGGTGTTTTTGAAATAAAACTTTAACGGTTTTCATCCAAAGTTAACCGTAAGAGTATTTTTGAAACATTTTGTAAAGTTCATGGGTAATTTTGAAACTTTTCAAAGTTCAAGAGTAAATTTGACAAAAAAAAAATGTGATAATTTAAGAGTATGTTTGATAATTTAGCCTATTCAAATATTAAAAAACTACTCAATATCTATTTTTTATTTAAATAAAAATTTCAAAATTCACTTTATATCACATCAAACATAACTTTATTATTAAAAAACGATTAAATATCCATTTTTTTATTTAAATAAAAACTTCAAGTATTTTCTTTCGATCGCATCAAACATAACTTTATTATTGTCTCTTTTCTTTCCTTCTTCCAGACATAAATTTATTTTTACTTATTTTCTTTTCTCATCCCAATCCATCCAACTCATCTTATCCCTTCAAAGCGAAACATGTTCTTGGTTTTTTAAGTTTCTAAATTTGAGACTTATTTATAATATTAATTTATAAATATTCTACTGTGTCATTTTCCGTTCCGTTTGATGTAGACGGTCTAGGGACCTCCACTCCCGACATAAAAATATATAAAATAAAATAGGGAAAACATATATTTTTATTTTATAAAAGAGAAAACACAATTTAGAGAGAGGAATATAGAAAATAGTATATTTCTCGGCTGTCAAAAATTAAATGGTCAAAGTTATTCGATTTAGTATTAATTCATTTCAAATTTATGACTACGAATTCGATTCTTGAAATCGGTATTTATAATTCTCTTTACCAAATTATACTTAAGAAAAAAAAATGGTCGGCTGCAATGAGTTCCGGTGCATCCAATTATTTTTCAGTCATATCAAATTTTAGTCTCTTTCATGATTTTATTTATTGTTTTATGTAAAATGAATGTATTATGTCGGTGTTTTTTAAAAAATAAAAAATAAATTAATACCTAGAAGGTACTATTGCTTTCAGTTAAATGAGAGTCATATACCGATTATCATAATCAAATT
Source organism: Sicyos baderoa (assembly GCA_037832685.1). Lineage (NCBI taxonomy): Eukaryota > Viridiplantae > Streptophyta > Magnoliopsida > Cucurbitales > Cucurbitaceae > Sicyos > Sicyos baderoa. Next base: position 6,955 of record JBBMEF010068512.1, on the reverse strand, counting down.
TATGATTGTGGTGTTTAGTTATATTACCACAAAATAATAAAAACAACATGCCACAAACTCTTTGGATAGGTTGATATTTCTTTGTAATTCTATAAGCAAATAGAGAGGAGAAAATAAAAAGAAAAATGAAAAGAGAGAGAATCATGGGTGTTTAAAAATAAAGAGAAAAGGCAGAGGAAAGGGGAACTAACGGGAAGGGATTTTGTCCCTTTCAAAAAATAACGGGGAATGGTCGATGGATTGGTGGAAAACAAAACGGTGTTATGTTCTAAAGTGGACAACATTCCCTGAATCACCACAATCTCGCACATTTTCTTTTCTTTTTTTTCGATTCAATTATTAAGAATTCAGGATTCGAACTGTGATTTGATTCATAGATAAACAATAATACCATTATCATATACGCATCTAATAAACATAGATAACATATCATAATAACATATATAAATAAATTATGAAAGAGGAATTTTGATTTTGATTTTGGGTGATTAGAACAAGGTTTATATAACTAATTGAGTACCTCCGCTTAGAATCACTATTTTCTCCTAATTAGCACACCATTAAATTGTATGTTCTTGGTTTAACTTTAAGGACAATCATTTTGTTATGATTATTTGCATCGAATAGAGCAAGGTTGCAACTAAAAAATATATTAAGAAATAACAATGATAATGAGGAGGAATAAGAGAAAGAACGACACGATAATTTTACGTGGAAAACCCCTAAACAAATTAGGGTAAAAATCACGGGCAATGATAGAAGAATGTAGCAACATACTCTCTTATAAGGAAAAACTCTCTCTATTTTTATTTCACACCCTCACTCGCTAAGATGTGAAATGTCTGGGGAGATTTTGGGATGGTTTGTCAACTTGGGCTCCAAGTATCATCCAATGGTCCAAAATTTACCTTGGTGATCAAGTTAATCTTGTGGCTATAATTTTGCCACAACTTCACTTTGAATAAAGTGAAAATCTAAATTTTTCATGAGAAATAAATATCTAAATTTTTCTTTATTCAAAGAAAAAAATCTAGAGTTTTCTTTGAGCCAATCTGGTTTGGGCTATAATATTTAACACATTTGAACTTTTAAAATTGTGTACAAATAGGAGCACTTTTAATTTTCTGTTTAACCGATTTTAAAATTTAAATTTTTGAGTCCTTAAAATTTAAAAAGCATCTAACATTACTTCTAAGTATTCAATTTATGTCAAACAAGTATGTTTGTATATAAAATGTCTAAAGTGTTTGAAGTTTTAATAATGGTTATTCAAATAATAGTTGATTAAGTTATTGTAGCTCACACAATATTTGTGCCTCTTATAATAGGAATAATGAAAAGTAATTGATAGAGTAATCATTAATAATCTCGGTTCTCATTTTAAAAGTTTTTATAATTCAATAATTATTATCGTACTACCCACAAATTCATCTCACTCAAACTTTTGTTTTTATTTATAGTTATATGTACTCTAAAGTCTAAATACACATAAAGAACCATCACTAACCATCATAATTCATCAATAACAAATACCCAACAACAATAATTAGCAATCCACTTCTACATTTTTTTAATTGAAATTAGGTCATAGTCTTACAAAAAAAACACAAAACTTATTTTATTTTAGAACCTTACATCATTATGTATTATTATTATTTCTTTCATTTTATTTTGAAAAGCACTATATCATTCTTAAAATACGCCAACTTTTTAGATAAAAAATAGAGTTATATTATTGAAATAATTCAAATTTGAGATTGGGAAAGGAGGGAAGGACCCACAAACTCAAAGCTATGGGGTCCCATGTGTAAAGCAGATTAAGTAGTAGTGACAGTGTCTTGTCATGGAGCAGTGTTTAAATGGCCATCAAAATGCATAGACTAGTTGGTGGCCCATCTATTTTCCCTTTTTCTATTATTAAACATTTCCACTTCTTAAAAATTATAAAACCAAACTATTTATTAAAAATCAATACTAATCCTTCTAACCAGAGTATCAATACTCATCCTTCTAACCAGAGTTAAAATGATGTATTTTAGTAATATATCTCGCGAGAATAGTTTAAGTGTGTGCATACTCATAAATATATACATTAAACTAGATTTTTTTTTTATCGTAGGTTTCAAATTTCATTGCGGTAACCTACACTAACAGAAGATTCTCCATCAACCATTCTGTTGGCATAGGCCGGTCGGGGTAACTGATCCCGACGGAGCAACCTATTTCAATGGAAGGAAGTAGGGGTGCACACTAACCCGACAACTCGAAAAACCCGAACCAACCTAACTCAAATTATCGGGTTGGGTTGGGTTGAATACATAAATGGGTTGGATTGGGTTGAAAATCATAGAATTTTCATGGGTTGGGTTGGGTCAAGGGTTGATCTAAATCAACCCAACCCAACCCGACCAACCGAATTTCATATTTAGCTTTAAAAAATATATATTTTTACCCATAACATAATTATTTTGTTATTTAATTATTTATATTATATGTTGCATATTTATTTTATTTAACTATTATTGTTAGTCTTTTATTTTTTAATATTTTTTAAACCTATTGATAATGTTTTGAAGTTATATAAACTTAAATTTTGCATTAGTAATAAGAGTATACTTATGTTAATATTAGTCATAAATTTCTAGGAATCGAAAAAAAAACGTTAGAAATTGTTTATTGAGTACATTGCTTATCATGATGAACTTTTTAAATTTTAGCTTAGTTGCAAATTATGAACCCGATAACCCAACCCAACCCAACCCGAAAATAAAGGGTTGGGTTGGGTTAGGTTGGATGTGTTTTTAATTGGGTTGAGTTGAGTTGGAGAATTGACCAACCCGAATTTTTGGGTTGGGTTGAAAATCACCTTAACCCAACTCAATCCAACCCATATTCACCCCTAGAAGAAAGTTCTCCATTTGGAGGAATAAGTCATCCAAGATAAAAATTTGTTATCTTGGATTAAAGATGAATTTGCACCTGTTTTGAAATGATTTAGAATATAGTTTTGTTGAGCAGTCACAAAAGCAGTGATGAAATGAGAGAGTGGCTGTCCATTTCTCTGAGGTAAAGAGACATAGCTAAGGGGACAAGATGAATCTTCAAAATATATTGCACAATCAACTGTTTATAAACAAAGTTAAAATCGGATCGAACCGGTGACCGTTGGATTACCACCAAACAATGAAATTATTAATTGGTAAAACCGTACTTAAACTTTATATCTTAATTACAGATTAATTTAATTAATATATGGTTTTGATTTAAATATCATTGTCACACTCTTATTTATGCAGTTTGATCAGGTGGGTGTGTGTGGTGGATGGAGCCCATTTTTAGAAATTCCCTTCTCCATTTAAAGATGCTTGATTGAGATCATGAGAATATATGAGGCATAATCACATGTTTATGACCTTAATTATATCTAATTTTTGGTCATTTTTATATTTAGGGTAGGTAGGAATTTATTTTTAATTAGAAGAAAAAATAAGGGGAGAGGAGAAGGCCGGGCCCTATAGTCTAACTAATCACCATATTTAATTCGAATTTTGCAACTGTGTAATTAATTAAAAATAATTTAATCATGAACGTATGATGATAATATTCCGAATATTAAGAAAACAATAATCATTTTAAAATTACTCAAATGAAAAAATTGGGTACTCGATTTCCATTGTCCATTATTATTAACAATGTATACCCTTTTATATCAATTAATTAATAATTGAAATTTTAAATTTTTATTAGATTTAAACTTTAAAGATTTTCAAATTATGTGAAATATGAAATATGAGAGCTTGGAGAAGGGAAAATAGGATATATTTAATATAATTACTATGTCTTGGGAAGCAAAAGTTAAGTGTAGGTGAGAGCTAAAATAAGCTTTATTATATGCATTCTAGATCAAGAGATCGTAGGTATGCAGGTTTGTATCTTCATATATTAAAAAAAATGTAAATATATTCAATCTTATTTAAAACTTAGAAGTAAAGAAATTAATTAAGAGAGCAAACATTTAATTGGGACATGTATTCTCATCCAAGAGGTTAAAAGTATAAAACTAACTCACATATTGAATTAAAAAAATTACTTACACCATCGACTACCTTTTCATCGAAAGTATGCAGATTCGAAATGGTCAATAACACATTAATTTTACTATTTGGTAGTAATCTAATTTAACACCATGTACATAGCAAATTCAATTTCTAAAATAGATATTTGACTCTCATTTATTTTGAAAGTAGTAATACCTTATTTATAGAATTTGTGATCTCTCTTCCTCAATTTATACTAAAAGAAATATCTTTTACTTTTTCGTACTAATAATTATTCACTAGGCAAAGGAGATGTTAAAATGCATACATATATATATATGAGTTTTGTCAAAATAGATTAAACTAATTACTAATTGATATGTATTTTCGACTAAAAAAAAAAAGTAGGAATGGATTTTCTAACATATTCTACAAACATGAAACAATCATAACCTGTTACCTTATCTTTTTGGTTTATTTATAGAGAAGTGATGTAAAGAAGATGACAATTTGTAAAGAAAAAGCTAGAAAGGTTGAGTTTATTGATTGAAAAAGAAAAAGGAAAGTAATGTGATTGGCTCTCCTTGGTTTGTACAGTATTATGGGAGTACTTGCCACTAGCATCAGACATTTGAGATTTGAGTTCATGATCAATTATTGGGGCTCCATCTTCCTTTACCACCAACAGTCCTTCAAAAACTTTTCACCTTCATCCATAAGTCAACATAAAATCCTTTTTCTCAATTTAGTTTCTATAATTTTGCTAAACAAATGCATTCACTCTATTCAAATTTTATTCTTGATCGCTACCCAACCTAAGCAATAGCTAAGCGACATTAATGTATTTTCATGATCGAGAGTTCGTAGGTTCGATAGAGTGGTTTCAGTTTTTTTTTTGTCTGTTTTGTGTCAAACTGTCAACTGAATTGATATCTTCGATTTTTCAACAACTGAATTCGAACCGATGTTCGATAAAGTGCAAAACCATTAGATCAACTTTCATTTGGTTCGATTCGGTTTTTGTTCGGTTTCGATTTCAACATTATATTAAAATAAAAAAAATTAATGAACTCATTTAGTTGCTTTGTGAAATCTTTAAAATAATATGAGGATAATTTTTTAGAATTTAGTGACAATTTATATATTTTGGTTCGGTTCGATTTTTATTGGTTTTTTTAAAATAAAAATCGATTTGAATCAATCTTTTTCGTTTTTTAAAATTACAAATCGATGTGTCCAATTTTGTGTTAAAAAACTGAACCAAATTTATTAGATATTGGTTTAGTTTTTTTGTTGTGCCCCTAGGTTTAGTCTTCCAATCATGTTAGCTGTACGGACAAAAATCTTGATTATATTTTCTTTCAACTTATTGAACAAATTTATCAGTTTAATGATATGATGTAATGATCATAATCCTAGAGGGTCTTGGAATTGACTATCATATAAATTAACTCAAATAGTTACGGATATTAAAATGTGCAAAAATTTATAAAGGAGTGTTTCAAGAAAACATAGACACTAATAAAATGATTTGATGAAAAAGACTTAAATCATAGGATAAAGTCGAGTTAATGATGTATGTATGAGTATTTAAAAAAAAAACTATCCTAACTCAATTAATAAAAGAGGATTTTGAGATTCATAAGATGATGAGTTCAATCTATGGTAATCATCTATGTCCTGTGACATTAATCGAGGTATCTTTTCTATTCAAAAACTTTAATTTTATGGTCATTAAAATAAAACCCTTAGTTTCAATTTCGTTTCTATAAATTTCATCAAATTTCTGGTATCATGTTTTAACATCACTAAAACAACCTAACTTTTTACATCTAATTTGACGACAAACGTCCAAAAAAACATGTCAATTAAAAAAATGAGATGTATATATAATAAATGGTATGTGATGTCCTGCCACTAACTAACATTATTGGTTTAGAGAAACAGTTCTATCTATCAGGTATCAATTAACTGTCGCAGGTTTTTGTCATAGCATGCATATGGCATATTTGCTTGTTCTTATTCTATTAAACGACCACACACTTCAAAATGAAAATAACTATTTGGTATGTAATATCATTTTAGTCCCTGAACTATTATGAAAGTTCTATTTTGATCCTTGAACTTTCAAAAGTCCAATTTTAGTCTTTTAACTATCATTTTTGTTCTACTTTGATCCCTACACTTTCAAATGTCCAATTTTAGTCCTCGAACTTTCTAAAAAGTTTAAAAATGGTCCTTAAGTTAATTTTTTGTTTTAACCATAGTTTAAAAAGATGAGGTGGCAAGAAAATAATAATAATAAAATGTTTATGTTCTTCACTCATCCATCCAAGCCTCCCTCAAAACCTGCAAACAAAATGGACATAAAATTTCAATTCAAATCTAGAGAGAGAAAGAGAGTGAGGGATTAGGAAGGCTTTTGATTGACCTATCAATTTTATGCTTCTATCTCAGCCTTGCAAGAGCTTGCGTTTTCCAAAAATTAGCTGATGAGTGTTCTTGTGTTTGTTTGTGTAATGTTATGCGACTGTTGTTTTGAAGGGGTTGTTCTTAATCTGTTTGCATTTCGTTGTTTTTAAAAAAAAAAATTAATTTTGATGCTCTGTTTTTAAGGAAAATAATCATAAAGTAGCTGATGAGTTCTTGTGCTTGTTTGGGTAAAGTAATGCAACTGTTATTTTGATAGGGGTTGTTCTTAATTTGTTTGCATTTGGTTGTTCTTAATCATAAATAACTATTTGACGTTGTTGATGAAACGATGAATGAGAAAATGGCATGGAGTTTAGGTTCTCTAGAAATTGTGATCTGTAGAACAATTTGTTGGGAATGCAAACAAACTGTTGTAGAATCCCACATCGGTTAAATAAGGAGTAGATCATGGGTTTATAAGGGAAGACAAACATCTCCATTGGTGT
>JBBMEF010068502.1:0-10863 GCA_037832685.1 Sicyos baderoa | reverse complement strand
ATGAGAGAATTATTATGGTTTGGTTGAATTTTCTAATATAGGGATCTGTGTATGAGAAAGATTATCCTTTTGCCTTTGCCTTTGCCTCTTTGTGTGAACTTTTTTTTTTCCCACCATTTTGTAGTCTTTTTATTCGGTGCCTGTTTGAAAGAAAAAAAGTGTAAAGAAAAAAAAAACTTTTTTTTTTTTTTAATTTTTTAATTTTTTAATTTTTTAATTTTTTTCCTCAAATGGCTCTTGTTGAATGAGCTGGGCAATGGCTTGACTGTGGAGAAAGGTACTCATTAGTCACCAACCAAACAACACTTTTTCAAGCCAATTAGGACATTGGGGGAATCTTCTTCTTAGTCATTGAGCTCTTGGTGGAATATAAATCTTCATAAACCATACAATCATATGATATATTAATTAATCAAAGTCAAAACATTAGAGGATATATTTGAAGGGATTAGTCAGCAGCTCACTCAACTCCATGTTTGACCGAAGAGTGACTCCAAAAAATGTTTAGGAGGTCCGTTTATGAAATAGGAGGTTGGATTATTATAATTCAATTTACATAATTACTTTTGGGGTTTTTGGAGGAATAGATTAAATTGATAAAATATTTACAACAGTAATCAAATTAAAAAAAAATAGCAATCGTAGTCAAATATAGGGTATGAAGTAATACGTTTTATACCGAATAACTAATACATAATATAGTATGATGAGTGTTATTTATATTGTATATTTGACCATGAATATAAATATTTCAAATTTGTCTAGATCTATAATTATTTTGTAAAATTGGACTATCCAGTACAGTTTTCCATTACTTTATCTAATATGAATTATAATAATTTACATTTCAAACACCGTTTATCTTAACCTATTTCATCTACTATTTATAGTAATTTTCAGAAATTATAATAACTTAATGGTACGCTAAATGCACCAACCAAAGAGAGTTTTGTTCCACTCCCAAGTCTACATAGCAAACAAAATTTTATTTCCTTTAAACTCCTTCAAATCACTAATACCCCACCAAAACTATTTAATTAAAATCTCTCTTATCCTACTCCAAATTAAATCATATGGATGTGGGACTATGATCATGACGGGGCCATCAAATCAATAGTAAAATGTCACTCTTATTTTCTTTTTGACTAATAAATATAGCTCAAATAAACATTTCAATTAGAATCTTTTTCACTTATATACACCTCCTTTTTAAGAAAGGTTAATACAATGGATGGAAAAGAGGCATTTCACTAATGTGGTTGAATCTAAGTCACAATTTGTTGTTCATTAGTTCAAAACTATGAGAAAAAATTTGAAAAAATAAAATAAAAAGTGACTCAAATTAAGATTGATATGTGAATCTATCTAAAGATAAGCTGTAACACATTATCTAAACGCCAAAAATAGCATAGCTTTACTGACATCTTGTACAAATTTAATAATCATGAGATTACAAGTTCGAATCTTCCTCCTTCAATATTGTTGTATTAACAAAAACACATTACCTATACTTTTTTTCAATAAAAATTAACAAAACTAAAAAAGGTAAGTCATAAGATGGCCAACATTTATTAGAATAAATAGGAATATAAGTTTGTGGGATCTTTTGCATTTGTCTTTGTCTGGTATCAAGCCTCTGAAACATGCCAACTCCCCACTTCTTGACAAAAATCAGCAACAGTGACACACACAAACTTCAAACTCTAATTTTACCATATAATTGTTCTTAATTAGCTGCATCTAATTATACACAACCTTTCGATTATCGAGGAGAAATATTTACATCATACCTAGACATTATATATAAAATAATGCGCCACTTATGTAGTCTAATATGAACCATTATCTATTTGATTTTAAATTTAAAAGATAAAATCATAAAATAAATAAAATAGATTGCGGTTCAAATTAAACCACATAGATATGCATTATTTTATTTAAATATTTATGATTATTGAGCTAATTACAAGTCCTTCATTTGGTGCCTACAAAACTGGCAAGCATTCATAATTATTCTCCTTCCCCCACCATGATTCTAACATCTTCAGAGCTATGCTACTGTTCCAAATTTGATATCCATTTTACTTTTTGTTATTATTGCTTTTTATAAGAATTTAGATCATTTACTAGTTTTTTCCCCATTTTTATGAACCCTTTTGAAATGTCTGCTAAATTCCAAAAACATAAAGTAATTATTGAAATCTGTTTCTTTAGCCGGATTCTATTGTGGGTTTGTCTTCAAACATCTCTTTTTTAAAAAGCATGTTCAATACATGTTTCTAAGATCGCTTAAAGTCAATAGCAAAGTTTTTAAACTGTTTTTTTTTTCTTTCTTAAATTTGAATTCAATTTCAAAGTAACCATTAGTTAAAAAGAAATGCGCTTTGATTTGTTAAGGGACGATAAACCTACCTGGATCTCCACATTGGTGTGATATTGTCCACTTTGGACATATACCCTCATGGCTTTGCTTTTGGTTTCACCCAAAAGGCCTCACACCAATGGAGATGTTTGTCTTCCCTTATAAACTCATGATCTACTCTTTATTTAACCGATGTGGGATTCTGCAACACTTTGTTTGCATTCCCAACATGATTAAAAAAAAAATTGTTGTTAAACGCTTTCAATGTGGCTATGATTGTAATATTGTTTAGCAAAAAGTCGATTATCTATTTATGGAATAAAGAAATGGTTGATGAGTATATTAAATTAAATCTTTAAAATGTAGAGGGATTATTTAAAATGATGAGATAGTATGGAATCCCACTAAAAAATCAATTGATACCAATTGATTATTAAAAGAGTAACTCATATTTCTTGTAAAGTAATTGATTAAAAATCGTCACATTTTTCAATGCGAGACAATAATCACAAGATGAGTATCTCTAACAAAAATGATTGTAAATGAAGAGTTATTTTGATTGATTAAAAATTTGAATTATAAAAATAGCTCGTTTTGATGTGTTGAGTTGTAGTTAATATTCGTTCGGATAATGGTTTTTGTAAATGCCTTTGAAACAATAACTCATTAGGTTGTGGTTAGAAATAATCATGACGGATTATTTTGAGAAATTATAAATAAGTGGTTGAAATTTATTAATTAATTATTAATGATTAAAAATTAGTGGTTTGAAATAAATGATTATATTGAATAATTAGAATTAAGTGATCAGTCGGTCATTAATTATGTCAAACAAATATCCGCCCAAGAATGAAATACAAGCAAAAATGGTAACAAAATGTGATAAGCATACATGAACAAAGCAACTTGGAAAATTGAGACTTTAGAGTCCAATTTTCATGATTGAAATTCCAATTAAGGGTCCCTTTTGAAGTCTCCATCCCATCCATCTGGAAAATATATTTCACCATATTTTTGCATGCAATTTTGCATGACTTAAGTTATTGGAGACAGATTTTCAAGAGGGTATCATTAGGTTTTGTAAAGAAATTTTGGATTTATTTATTTCTTTTTGGAGTTTTTGAAATATGAGGAATCATATTAAAGAGAGAAACTCTCTTTTTGATTGCAGCAATGATGAAAGTATTCATCATTCGCCTCCTTCCCCACAATAACTCTTGACCAATAGCATTTAGTAGTCAAAGCAACATCAAATATTAGATGCATATTTGGATAAGAGATTTGGAGAGGTTGAAGGGATTAATCCAACTCTACCTTTTATGGAAGTAATTGTTTGGTAAATAGAGTTATCCTACATTATTAAGTAAAAGGACAAGATTTTTGATATACAAAAAAGGAATAATACTTCGATTGTATGTAGTTTTTTTTGGTGATTACAAAAAACAAAACCATGAGAGTTGTCTAAAATGAACAAAATCATATCAATGTAGAGTATATGTGAAAACTCATTATCCCTAACACAAGTGGTATCAAAGTCGGGCTCTTAACTTTGCAATGTGAGTTGAGATTCTCGATATAAAATCAAAGGAGTGGTGAGTTTCATATGGTTTAATGTACTTTGTTTGAGGGGTGATATCTCGAAGTAGAACAAAAGAGTGGCAAAACTCGTATGATTTGGTGTATTTTACTTCAAGGGAGAATTGTTGGGTAAACAAAGTTATCTCAATTTGCCAAGTTAAAAGGAAGATCTTTAGTATATAAGGAAGGACAAGACAATCATTAATACGAAACCTTTCAGGTGAAGACCAAAAAAAAAACCATGAAGACTATGTCTAATGTGAACAACATCATATCAATGTGGATGATATGTGGAAGTTCGTTAACCCTAATAGTAGCTCCATTGTCATGTAACTCTTTTTATTTTCAATTAGTTTTGATATAGAATCTCATGTTTATATTGTATTTTTAGTATTTTAGTGTTGAGATCTAATTTCAAATCCACATGTTTATTATAAAATCGAATCGTTTCTCTTGACATTTCAATAATACTCATTTTTAGTCCGTATACTCTTAGTTTACTTTATAATTATTTTCTTTTAAACAAAATGAATGTAAAAATTAAAACAACCACTTTATCAATACTTTGTAATTCAAAATCAGTCTAATCATAATATTATTAAACTTTAAATTATTCCCTTAACAATTTTGTTCTCTCAATGATTGAAAATGGGCAATATTGAAATAACATGAGTTATTGTCAAAATTGAAACTAACTCTCAAAACTTAAAGGACTAAAAATGTAATTTGGTGGAGACTAATTCAACCTCCTAATAACATAAATGAGTTGTTTTTAGATATGTAATAAGAAAAAGGAGTAAAACTTGAATTATCACATATTTAATGATGTCAAAATGATGGGGTTAAAAAGGAAGGAGAAATTGGGAGTGAACGAAACTGGAAAAGAAGAAAAGTTGAGGGTGGGGTCAGATCAGGAGCCCCTAAGTTGGAAGCTACAGAAAAGGGGTCTTAACCTCAAGCATTTAAGACATGGAAATGCAACAGAGTAGAGTAGGCACAGGGCCCTAAAATATGTAAGTTATATACAAATAAATAAATAAATAAATGAATTATTAGATAAAATCTTAAACAAAATCTAAGGTAAGAATTAGATTAGATTAGATTAGAGGGAAATGTGACAGACTGAGGAGTGAGCAGGGAAAAGTAAATTGTGGATAGCAACCACATAACTGTGCCTGTGTGCTGCTACACACTGCTGTTTGCATGGGGATTAAAGTTCTCTGCCATTTTTCCTTTTTTTTTTTAATTTATTAATGAGAGAGAAAAAAAAAAAAAAAAGAAAAAAAAAAAGTATCTTTCTCAAAATTGAATGGCCTACTACCTCTCCCATCATCAAACCCCAATGCCTATCTCTCTCCTGCCATTGCTTTGCCATTTGGTCCATCTCTTTCTGCTAGAATTAAGAAGACAGGTCATGTCACATTCATATTTTAGATTCTTTCTTTATGGGTGCTGCCCACACTCAATCACCCTAACAAATTAATTTTACTCCAACTTCAACTACTTTCAAAATATCAATTCATCCAACCAAACAAGCCTGGGGCATTTTAACTTTGAAGAGATGAGTTGAAATGGGTTGGATTGGGTTAGAATGGTTTATGTTTGGGAGAAGGATAAAAAAGAGAGGTAACAATAAAGTTATATTTGATGTGATGGAAAGAGAATGGTTAAAGTTTTTATTTAAATAAAAAATGGATATTTAATAATTTTTAAATAATAAAATTATGTTTGATGTAATGGAAAGAAAATTGTTGAAATTTATATTTAGATAAAAAAATAGATATTGAGTAGTTTTTTAATATTTTAATATTTAAATAAAAAAGTGGGGTCATGCGTGGAGTTGGGTGGACTTATAGAAGTCCATGGGGCAAACATATTTGATACGATGAAAAGAAAATGGTTAAAGTTTTTATTTAAATAAAAAAGTGGGGTCATGCGTGGTTTAGGTTGCATTGAGAGAATGACTACTTTTTGGACATTCAAATTTTCGGGTTGATCCAATATACAACCCATCTAATCTTACTCATATATTTTTCAACTTGGGTTATATTAGAACAATTTAATCAAACTCATATATTTTTCAACTTGGGTTAAATTGAGTTATTTGATTGGGTTTATATTGGCTTTATTTTTTCTTTCTTTTAAGGTCAAGTACATAGCCAACGAATTTAAAATATTAATAGTAAACAAATATTTAAATACGAATTACATGATAATAAACTTGAAACTTAGAAGGCCTATTTAATTTTATCGGTACATGATCTATAGACCATATCAATATGCTTTCAACTTAACTTTAATTAATCTTTTATATATATAATATTTAATTTTAATTTGGGATGAATTTGATTGAATTTAGTAAAAAATTGATCAATGTGATAATCGACTCAAAATTATAACCCATACATTTTAAAGTTGAATAATATGGAATGTTTGGGTTTGGATTCTTATGTAGTCTCCTAGTTTGATTATATTCTCCCAAACACCCCAGTATGGGATCTACTGTGGAAAAGGTTGTAGACTTAGCTAGTAGACTTGTTTAAGAATTTCTATGATCCAAAAGAAGAAAGATATAACCCCACACAGACAAAGCTGTAGGCCAATTAGAGACTCCGACGAACTGTTTGTTTGTCATACTTAAGGAAGATTTAGTCAAAAGACTTATAACTTCTTCCTAAAAAACCTACCTTTATAGTGTTTACTAACTTCTTCTCATTTTTATTTTTTTTTAAAAATCTGAATTTCTAATCATTTATTTATAAATATTCATTTTTAATTATTAATTTTTTAATTACTCAAAATAACTACTTATTTTACATTTACATCAAAACAAACTCTAGCTTCTTTACACAAATTTTTTTTAATGTAACTCTCAATTTTCAACTACTCAATATAACTCTTTGAGTTAAACCCTCAATAAATATGGTAAACAAACACCTCGAGAGATCAAAATATAATTATAATAGAGAAATGACCAAAGTGCCCTCTTTCTATCTTTGTTTCTTAGGATCCCTATGTTACCACACAGTTTGAAAACATAAAAGAAAAGAGTTTTGTGTAATTAAGTTTGGGATATTTGCAACCAAAACAAAAGGATATGCCTTTCACATCCATATCTGCTACAACATGTCCTGAAATTATGAATTGGGGTTTTTCTTTTTTAACTTTGTCTAATGTGACCTTTTGGACAAGTGTGTTTAATTTTTGGCATTATTTTCCTGCTGGGCTATCAAAGATTGTAAGACATGGTTTGACTTAGAAAAACATTCAGAAAGAGACAGCTGCTTAATGCTTTTAACACCACCAATACACATCAAATATGGAATCCAGCCTACACTTTATATTTTCTTTTCTTTTATCTTCTTTCTTTTTTAGATTTATATTTCTCTCAAGTCTTACCTAAAAGGGTGGTGTGTCCCATATCAATCTCTCAAGGTTTTACAAATTGGTTCATGTACAAGAATCTAAAATATTTCATTAAGTTTGTCCCTTTGTCATAGTATTCAAATAATTTGTTCTTAGAACTAGTATTGTTGGGATATGCCTCTATGATTATTTGATCGAGGTCTCGTTGCACTTATTATTGACATTCCGTATCTTCGACCTCTCCTTAATATTATGTTTTCTTGTATTTTCGATTGATAGTTGGATTGATGATTTCATAACAATTAGAAAATTCATCAACTAACAATTAAATTATTTTTCATAAAATTTGTTCTTCACTCTGGTTGACTTGTGTGCAGCTGGTTATGTTATTTTTGATTCTTCATTGTAGCATCTGATTAACCATCAAATCATCGAACGACGATAGCTAATTGTGATTTAGAGAACCCATATCGATTTGGGTCATCATCTGTATCTCATAGTCGTGATACCCCTAATCTCATTCTGAAAACAATATTAAAACCTTTAAAATAGACTTTATCATGTTAGTATTTTTATGGGTTTCAACCAGGTCTAAATCTCAAACTAGCTAAAAAAGTATAATAAATATTTGTTTGGTTAAAATATCATTTTTCTTAATTTTAACTTTTATTTAAATTTGTTATCTTAAATTTTAAAAATCTAATTTTAGTTGATGAATTTAAGATTTTTTTTTTAATTATAGTGACTTAATTTTCAAAATTACCATTTTAATTAATAAAAAACAAAAAAAAAACCTAATTTTTGTGTGTTATTTTTCTTTTTAAAAAATACAATTTTTTTTTATAAATTTTAAAAACATGTTCATCAATAGAGTCCAAATTATTAGTAACTAAAATTTGACAAATCTCAAAGTTTATAAATAAAAATTAGTTTTTTAAAATTTTATGGATCAAAATGAAATAAATGTCAATCAAAATATGATTTTATCTTATTTAATAATTGGAAATTAAAAGGCATAACCTTTTATTTTACATACATTGATCTTAAGAACTAGTGTAGTTAACAAAACATGGTACCAAAATAATAGTTCATATAACTAAAATGTCATGGCTCTAATTTTTTTCTCAGTCTTTTAACTCAAAAAAATAAACAAACTCTAAATCAATATAACAAATAAGTCTAAATAAAACATTATTGTAGTGAGACACTTTTGAACAGATTCACTAAATTGTATCGACAAAATTGGTTCCTCTTATACTGATAAATCATAATTTATTTTTGTTAGTATTCTTAAAATTAGCTGTTTTGTTATTTGTGTCAATCAAATAATTGTTTAAAGATTTTCTTGGTGGGTTATAGATTCTAATATTGACCTCACGTTTCTTATTTTGTATTCTTATAATAATAAATAAATGAGTGGCTCAATATAAAAATAATCTAACTTTTTCTTTTTTTTTTGACAGAAGCAAAGATGAACCTTAGTACCTATGGAATATGTTACTAAGTAAAGTACTTGATAGCAATATAAGAAGAAGAAAATAGTGAACGTTTCAATAAAGTGTGAATCATGCTTGCTTTAAATCATTATAAAGTGAAAAAAGTAGTGCCAACTTCAGGGTGTTTGTTTGTCATATTTAAGAAAAATTTAGGTAGAGAATTTAATTACTCCTCCTCGAAAACTTATATCCAAATAAGTTATTATTATCTCATCCTCTTTTTTACATTTACAAATAATTCATCATTTCTAACAATTCATTTATAACTCCTCAATCATTTCTAATAATTAATTTCTAATCATTCATTTCAATTCAATCAAAATAATCATTTCTTTTTTAACTATTCACTTCAAATCCGCATTCAAACGAGGTTCTGACTCTAATTCTTCTATAAAAAAAAAAAACTACATCAAAACAAGTTTTTAGCTACAACTCTAAATTTTTAACTATTTAAATAATTCATTTAAATCTTCCTTAAATATGGTAAACAAACACCCATTTCCTCTCATGGTTGTTAAAAATATATATATATATATATATATATATATATATATAATATATATATATATATATACTCTCAATGTTTCTTAGAATAAACAAAAGAGTAATACTTAGGTAAGGGTGGGTAAGTATTTTTGAAATACTTACCCACCTTTAGAACCATACATTTTTACTTTTTTGTATTTCTTTCTCCATCAATCAAAATCAATTTTTTAAAAAAAAGTAAAAAAAATAAAATTGTGTGGCTCTAAGGGTGGGTAAGTATTTTCAAAATACTTACCCACCCTTACTTAAGTATTGCTCCAAAACAAAAAGACTATTAGAAATATGAGGTTACACATCAAAATCAATTGACAATGAGTAACTCATATCTCTCATACACATGTTGAAAAATCCTTACATTTTCATTGTAGGACAATTTTCACAAGGTAAATATCTTCATCATTCTCTCTCAAGATGAAGCTTATGCCTGGCTGAGTAAGGTCTAGTACACTCACTTTAGAATTCAAAACATTTGCATTTTTTTCTTGGATTAAAAATTGGGGGTAAAATATTCACATGAAAGTGTGATACCATATTAGAGAATATAAAATTTTTAATGTGAGACAATTTCAAAACGTGAATATCTCCCACAAGCATTTTATCTTATACTATTAAGAAAAAGCTTCCTTTACCCCTGGTCAATGAAAAGAAGACTATTTGGTCAATGAAAAAGCTTCATCTGATGGTAAATGTTAGCGGTGAAGTTCTTGGGGGGAAAACA
Source organism: Sicyos baderoa (assembly GCA_037832685.1). Taxonomy (NCBI): domain Eukaryota; kingdom Viridiplantae; phylum Streptophyta; class Magnoliopsida; order Cucurbitales; family Cucurbitaceae; genus Sicyos; species Sicyos baderoa. Next base: position 797 of record JBBMEF010068502.1, on the reverse strand, counting down.
TGTAAATAATAACAAATTCATACTAAAATAGGGTCGTAAGTTTGTTAAAAAGTCTATTAACTAGCAAATATGATTTCGGAGCTCCTATTAACTAGCAAACATGATTACATAGCTCCTATTAAAGTAACATGATTAAGTAGCTCACAAGCCTTTAAATCTTTAAATTTACTAATGTATGAAATCCATATTATTTAACAATGCCAAACTTTTACCGGAAGGGTCGGTGGCATAGTGGTTTTATTGTTTGATGGAAATACAGTTCTACACCATGGTCAAAATTCGATCCCTAGAATCAGTATTTGTAATTCCATTCCCCCAATTATACTAAAAAAAAAATAAAAAATAAAAACAATACAAAACTTCTCTAAGACAATACAATGATCGAGTGCTTAAATGCTTAAATTTTGAAGGTGTATTTCATAAAGTCCTAGGTGATGGTAAGAACTAAGTTTTCGGTTTAGAGCCTATTTTGACGTGCAGCCCGAGTCCAGTTGGGCTGTTGGTAAGGGATGTTTATCGAAGCAAGCCCGACTACAACTAGGCCCAGCCCATTACTCAGAGGCAAGCCCAAACCAGATCACTTTCTAAAACTAAAGCGTTTCATTTTGAAGCATAAAAACAAAATAAAAAAATGTTAAAATACCATTTTGGTCCCTTAACTATCCACTTAGTTCCATTTTGGTCCCTCAACTATCAAAAGTTTAATTTTAGTCCTCAAACTTTGCCAAAAGCTTAAAAATGGTCCTTAAGTTAAAAAAAAAGTTACCATAGTTAAATATTTGATGAGTTGGCAAGAA
>JBBMEF010068481.1:0-10864 GCA_037832685.1 Sicyos baderoa | reverse complement strand
CCGACTTTCGGTTTTTAAAGGGTATTAACCGACACCGACCGCCTAAGGTTGAAAACCGACCGACCAACCCAAAATCGATCGGTTTCGGTCGGATCGATTTTCAGATAATGTATGAACACCCCTAGTTTTTGCACCTCTATTTTCTGCCTTTTTTCTATTTCACTTTCTTCTATTTCCAAATATATATACAAACATTTCTAAAATTCATATATAATAAAAAGAGAATTAATATAACAATTGGAGAGTGGTTTGAGAACTAGAACCATAACTCTTTTCAAAAAAAAAAAAAAAAAAACTAGAACAATAACTCATGTATACTCACGATTAGAAGTTATGGGTTCAAATATCTTTATCTTAATTATTGTAGAACAAAAAAAGAAAAAAAGCGATGGTATTATGTCAACTTATCCTAATTATTAACCAAAATTATTGTTAAAATTATTCATCTTGTCCTTGGTTAAAAAAGATGAAGAATTGTCAGCATTTTTATAAAATATATAGATTTCCCTCATTATTATCGATTAATTTTGTAATGAAATATCACATCGTTTAATAACTACATTTCGTGGAAGAAAAGAAATTGAAAATGCATGAACAAAAATTAAACACTAAAAAGAAAGTTCAAACATAAAAATGAAACAAATATGAAATGACATGAAGTAGAAGGATAAACATATTTTTTTTGTGGTCCACCTAATTTGAAAGGAAGGTGAGGCTTTCCCCAAATTATTATTTTTCACAAATATTCTTATTTAATTTCCTATTGGTGGACTGTAATCTAAGTGGCAATGCCAGTAGTATCCAGTCAGGGATGGCCACGTGTCTTACTCTTTTTGACATTTAATTTCCTATTGGTTTTCGTAATTCCTTTTGTACCCTTCCTCAAATAAATCCATTTGTATTTTAACTATTTACATTACCCCATTTTTACTTCATTTCAAACCTAACTCAATTCAATGTTTTTTTAAGTCAATGGATAAAAAATTCATTGTTATCAATTCTTCCAAAGAAAACACATGGTTCAAACCTCATCTCTAAACCTGTTAAACTAAAAAGAAAGATAAAAAAAAATCAAATACATTTGATTGGCTTAACATGACATATACCTAAATCAGGTGTGAATCTCTTCATCTCGCATATTTTTAAAACTCGAATAAATATGTATAGTTGATATAGATAGTCACCCTCTCATCTATAAGTTACTCTATGTAATTGAAGATTGGATCTCAATCCCATTTCAACTTATGTTACACTTGAGAATAAAAATTTCATGCACTTGTAATTTGGATTTTTTCAATCCAAACAATAAACATAGCTCAAAATTAAACACTTGGCTTCTGTAGTTGATGAACTTAATGCACTTATAATTTGAATGTCATTACAAACATCATCAATTGGATTTTCTCAATCTCCACATGTTTAGTATGGCTTGTAAAATCATTTCTAGCCAAGGGTGATTGGTGTTGATCTCAATCTTCCCGAAGGCATACTCGGGCGCACGTCTAGGTACACATAGACTCAAGAGTCTAGCGTACACGGTTTAGGTAAACAGGCCCGCACTAGGCATGTGCTTTCTTGTAGCCTAAGGCTGATTAATAATTTTAAAAAATATTATCAACACTAAACTAAGGAACCTTGCCTTTAGTTTTTTTTTTTAATTCTTTATTTATTAAAAAAATAACATTTACTAATTCTCAGGTTATTTGTATTTTAATATTCTCACTCCAACATCTTGCCCCATTTTTACTCAGCCTCCAACAAGTTGCCCCTTTTTTGCACCTTGTGATGTTTTAGAAGACTATTGTGCACCTTGAACCTTTAATGGTGCGTGCTAACATCTAAGTGTTTTTTTTTTTTTTGTGACTGTTCGGACCAGCTTTTATGCACCTCGAATAATATCACGGAACATACCGCCTGATCCTACAACATTTGGATGCCAAAAAATCCGTAGGAAATTAATTCTTAGGTAGGTGGCCACCATAGATTAAACTCATTATCTTATGCATCTCAAGACCCTCTTTGACCAATTGAGCCATTCCATATGGTTCAACTTCAAGAACGTTTTATCAGGAAACTTGAGATTAAAATTATCAAAGACCGGATCTGTAAGGCTAAATCTAAATGTATACTACATTCAATTTCAACTAGTATATGTTGCAGCAGGAAAATAGCAATCTTACTAGAAACCAACAAATGCCTCTGATTTGCAGCTCTCCATCTGGGCTTGTCTGGTTATGTAACCAAGCATCTCATAAATTAAACTCGTATCCTTATGGGTCTCATCTCCCGCCACGAAATCGCAAACGACTCCATTATTCTCGATCCAACTTCTTCCTGAAGGTTTCTTCACTCCCATTTCAAGCATGTTCTGTCTCAGAATGGCTGTGTCTGGCCAACGTTTATCAGCAGCATAAACATTAGCTAGCAGCATTATGTATCCAGCAGCTTGGTTGTCGGGATCGATTTCGAAATCCAATTGCTTGGCAACATGTGATGCAATTTTTTCGTTCTTGTGAATTCTGCAGCCGTTGAGAAGTGCTCCCCAGACAGCATTGTTTGGCTTCATTGGCATACTTTCAATCAGCCTCAACGCTTCACTCAGTAAACCTGCACGGCTCAGGAGATCAACCATGCATCCATAATGCTCAATCTGAGGGATGACTCCGAAAACTTCGTGCATAGACTCAAAAACTCGGAGGCCGTCGCTGATCAAACCAGCATGGCTACAAGCAGTGAGAACTCCAATGAATGTTATCTCATCAGGCCTAACTTCAGTTTGGCCAGAGCACAGCATCAGTTGAAAGACTCTAATGGCTTCTTCTCCACGGCCCTGTTTCGCAAACCCGGTAATAATGCTTGACCAAGACACAGTGTTTCGTTGGGGCATTTCTTCAAACACTTTGCGCGCTTCATCCATTACACCACAACTTGCATACATGTGCATCAGAGCATTGCTCAGAGACATCAATACCGGCAAATGTCTACTCCGCCACGTTCTTTCAACAAATCCATGAATCCATTTTCCCAATGTCAAGTCTCCCAATTCAGCACAAGCCGACAATGCAGCCACCAACGCCACCTGATCCAATTCAACACCAGCCCTTCTCATTCGATCAAATATCAACAAAGCTCCCTTACAATGTCCATTCTGAGCAAGCCCAGCAACCATAGTAGTCCATGTCTGGACATTCCTCTCAGGCATCTCATCAAAAACTCTCCTAGCACCATCGAAATCACCCCGTCTAACAAACCCAGCAAGCAACAAATTCCAACCCACCACATTTCTCTCGAGCATTTCATCGAACAAGTAACGCGCACTCTCGAAATCAACATCCCCACAACCACTCACGTACAAACTAATCAAATTCGATCTAACATACTTGTTAGAGTAATACCCATTAGCTAAAACTCTGCCATGAATCTGCGCCCCCTCTTTAAACAACCTCGATCTCGCACACGCGCTGAGAAGAAACGAATACGTGAACTCATCAGCCTCCACTGCCATGCGTTTGAACAGCGCAATTGAATGTTGGGGCGATTTGCTCCGCGCATGGCCTCGGATCATCTGGTTCCACACAGTGGTGCTCGGAGCAGCGACATCCTCGAACACTTTGTGGGCAGTTCCGAGAGAGCCGAAGGAGATGTAGAGCGAGAGAAGATTGACGAGGATGAAATTTTTCTGGGTAAAGCCGGTAACGACTATTTGGGCGTGGATTTTGGGAAGATTACGAAGGGATTTACAGGACTTCAATACAGAGAAAAGGGATTGTTGCCTGTCTCTGGAGCTTCTTCCAATGGCGGGTTCGGTAACTTGCATTTATCTTTCGAAATCGACACAGTGCAATCGCCGATTAGGGTAAAGTTCTTCGATTAAGAATGGGAGATTTCTCGCACTTTTTTCGCATTTGCCGCCCAACATTTTTTTATATGCTCACTTCACCGGATTTACTTTCACAATTTACTCATTTTTATCGAGAATTTATCTTTAAACTAGTATTTATTAGGAGATTTTTTATGTATAATAAAAATTGGTTAAAAAATTACATCTATAACATAAAATTGAAAATAATTACACACATACTAAAATTCTGAATGATTGAACTCAATCGAACTCAATCAATAACTAGTGATTTAACTCAATTACTTGAGCTCAATCACTCAACAAACTGATTGAGTTCAATCACTCAAAAACTTCGGAATAAACAAATTTTTGATAAAAATATGCTATAATTTTAATTGAGTGCCCTAAAGTTCGTATATATAACAAAATTCATGTTTATTAACTCTCATCATTTTTTTTAAAAAAATAACTTTTTGTTTAAATTATATATTTCCTATAATTCATTTAAAATTACTTAAAACATTACTAACCACCCATTTCAAATGAATTATAATAAGGGAATTTGCACTCTATAGCAAATTTCCTATTCTACGTCCAACTTTTTAAAAATATTGTAAATATAGCAACTTTTGATAGACTCTATCAAACATTATTGATGGGAGTCTATTGCAAATATAGCAACTTTTGATAGACTCTATCAAACATTATTGATGGGAGTCTAACAGACACTATTGATGAAATTTATCAAACACCATTGATGGATTCTCTCAGACACCATTGATGGAGTCTCTGACACACTATTGATAGAGTCTATCAATCTGATTTTGCTATATTTGCAAATATTTTAAAAAAATTGCTATTTATTCAATTCTTTTGTCTTATTGTAATATACATGCAAATTCCCCTTATAATAACTTATTTTTAATTATTATTTTTTAATTACTCAATTTTAATCGGCATACAAACAATGTTTTGACTCTAATTTTTGTACACAAAAACTACATCAACGAGTTTTTTTGCTACAACTCTCAATTTTTAATTATTAAAAATAACTTTTTAAGCTAAATCCTACTTAAATTGTCAAACAAACATTTCATTCTTTTGTGTTTAAAAATAAATTAAGCTTATAAAAATCGTTTTTATTTCTTAATTTTATTGATTTATGGACTATTTTTATGCCTGTTTTCAAAAATCAACAGAAATTTTGAAAGGTAAAAAAAAATTGTTTTCTTTAATTTGTTTTACATTTAAAAATTTGACAAAATAAAATCTATGAAACAAACTTGTTTTTTTTTAATTTGGAGAAAAAACAAACTTGATTTTTATTAACTAATAATTATCTAGATTTTAAACTTAAAAAGTAACTTAAATATATAAAGTGATTATAATCCAGTTTAACTGCTAACGGTAACGCTCAAAATCTACAGGTATTATTTAAAAAAACAAAAAAAAAACCTAAGCCAACCAATAAATGGCAAGAAAATTCAGTTCAACTGCTAACGGTAACACTCAAAATTTACATTTTCTTTTCTATTTTGTTAAAGTGAACTACAGACAGAAGTTTCCTTAACACTACAGACATAAATCTATTTTTGTTTTCTATATTCTAAAATAAGATTTATAATATCATATCATAAGAAGTTAATATTGGACAATCAAGATGGAAAGTGGAATATTATTGCTCCCAAGTTTTAAGTATTGAATTTGTACTCAGATGTTATAGTACATAGAAATCTTCAAGTGGCAATGTACAGGCTTCTTTCACAAAGGAATAAAACTGTGAAGGTGGCAACAATGGCTGAGACAAGGGCTTGAAGAACACAATGTTCTGCTACCTACGGAATTGAATATTATATCTCTGCATTTAGAAGAAGAAACAAGTGGTAAGAACAGGTACGCCGCAGCGGGTGATGTCGAGGATCATACATACTCATAGTCGTTTTCTACCGATCGAAACAACGAAGACGTCGTGAGAGGGACAACTTACATGGCAATGAACAACACAACAACACTATCACAACTGAAACAACTCAGATCTTGTCACTTTCACACTGCAACTGCCTCAGGCCTTTTGCTCGTTTTGATTCCTTTTATGGCTGTTCAAGAATTGATTCGAGTGCATAATTTAGTTATAAAATGTTCTAAAGATTTGTAAGGGGGAGTGCAGGGAACGGTATGGATCGTACCTTCTGCATAATCTTTAGCTCCGAAAACAGCAGAACCTGCAACTAAAGCATTAGCTCCAGCCTCGATGACCTGCAACCACGAAGGCAATCGAAAACTTGCTTTAGAAACTTATCTAACAAAAGTTGTTGTTTTGGTGGGAGTGTTATTGTATGCACCTTATACGCGTTGGCTGGACCGACTCCACCATCGACTTCAATCCATGGGTTCACTCCCTGCAACAAAGCAAATGAAATGCCAATAACTTTTAATCTTTGTAATGCTGGGAAAGAGAAGTTCATCAGGAAAAAAGTCATAGAAAAAACAACCAAAAGGGAATTGTACCTTTTCAGCACATAATCTTCTTAATTCTGAGATTTTCTTTACTTGGCTCTCAATAAAGCTTTGCCCACCAAAACCAGGATTTACAGACATGATTAAAACCAAATCAACCACTGTAAACAGGCAAAGGGCAGTGTCAACTCTTCTCATTTTGTTCAGATAAAATACCAATCCACATTTTTCTATCATCTGCTCTCCCAACATAACTAACTAATGATCATGCACTTTACTTTAAAAAGCGGCATCATATCGTAGATACGTTCACTCTTAACCGGCCCACCAAATGGCTTAAAAAATATCAGGTCTTATTCTCTAATCCAATCAACCCATCACTTTTCTTGGTTACTTTCTAGTTTCTACACTGATTTTTTGTCAAAAATCTAGTAAATAATACTACAGAGCCTCAAAACCCTCAACAGATAATATCATTCCCAAGTATTCTAACACTTTTTAATAATCCTCACAATAGAATATCTCAGCAGTTACATGGAGAGAGAGGGGGAGTCACCATCAAGGACATATTCAATTGTGCTAAGTGAAGTAGCAGGATTTAAGACAACTCCAGCTTTAGCTCCAAGACTTTTTATCTGAATCATATTAACAAGAATGACCATTATGAATAAAGATATACGATCATTCCTTGAATGCATGAATTCCATCTAAAAGGAAAGTTATTTTCATTTACAAGTCAGCAAGCAACCCTTTCTAGAATGAAGCGAAAAGAAACCAAGAAAACAGCCATAAACCCGTGTAGATGGAGTTTTCAAATTTTAAAAATATGATTATGTTTTTAAATCCACCAAGTTTCAGAAGAGTAAGAACAGTCGGAACATATACGCTTTTGTTTTATGCAAAAAAGCTTGTAGGATTTTTTAGTTTTTTCTTCATTTTGATCTATATTTTATTGGCATTTTAAAAGAGAAAAGAAACATGCACCTAATTACATCTTGAAACACGGAGGAAATCTTACTCGAGCACAGTAGGAACTGTTATCAATAAATGGAAGCAACAATCAAGAATTAACGAAAACATACTCGAGATCCCGACTCGCTGACCGAGCAGCGAGACTCTATCTAAGCAACTGTAGGACAACATATTTCAGAGGCATCTCAACAGGATCATACAATACCGTTGTTTTCTAAAGAATGTGTTTGGATTTGCAGTTTGTTCTTCATTTAGATCTATATCTTATTAGGATTACAAACATGAACCTAATTTCATGTAGAACAAAGAGGAGGAAACCTTACTTGATTAATCGTACGGTGGAGATGGATTGTGGAAGATTGCTCGCAGTGAACACTAACGATATCAGCACCAGCCTTTATAAAGTCTGGCACACGCTGGTCTGGCTCCACAATCATCTACAATGCATCAGGTTTACGTTAACAGAAGTAAATAAGAATCAGTGCTAACACCAAAGTGAATAAAATGAGAAAGGAGCATACCAAATGCACATCTAAAGGAAGATCAGTCACGGGGCGTAAAGCATCGACTACAAGAGGTCCAATTGTGATATTTGGAACAAAACGACCATCCATTACATCTACATGGATCCAGTCACAACCTGCCAGTTCCACTGCTTTAACCTACAGAATATGAGAATGTCAATCCACAAAACCTTCTGCATAATTCTCCAAATCAATTCGATAAATTACTTGGAGGCGCACAGAAAAACAAACAAATAAAGATAGAAATATCAAATCACATAGCAGAACCTGTTCTCCCAATTTCGCAAAGTTGGCAGAGAGGATTGAGGGAGAGACAATGATATCAGATTTCGAGTATCTATCAACCCGAGCCGAAGCTTTCACTACATTTTTGTACCTCCTCCTAGAAAATTAGCGACAGAAAGTAAAGAGGAGAACATTGGATACCAAATATTCCTTCATAAACATAACCCATTTCTCCATCCTCCCAGAAAGAACAGAAGAAAATACAAGTACAAAGCAGAAGACAATCAGCAATGCTGATATCACAATAAATCAAATAAATAAGAATAGTTGCCAAAAAAACCAGCTCTACAATTGAAAAGAAATATACATAAATGTTGAGATGCCTCGAACTCGAACTATGTTGGGCTAGGATTACTTAGTTGTTGGGGGTCCACGGGCGAAGCGCTCGATGTGGCCGCGGGTGCGCAACCTAGTCAAAATATAGCTACTTTTATATATTTTGGGCTACATGTTCTATTGGGTTTTATGCAAGTGTTCTATATAACTCTCTTAAAACCCTAATCCGTTCACCAATTATTTGTATTCTTATCTTCTTAATCAAACTATCAATGTGACGTAGTTAACACAACTTAGTAAATCGTTATCTTCTTTGCCTCACGTTTTCTTTAATTCTTGATTGTTGTACAGTAAATCCATAAAGATCGTTGGTTCAATCCAAGAATTTGAATGAAACAGAATTGAATCATCACCCCATGCCATGAATCAAAAAAACAGAAACAAAACTAAACTAGAAACCCCAATTACAGGGCAAAGTAAAAACAGAAATTCTAGTTCATTGACAGTCAAAGATTAAGAAATTGAAGAAAAAAAGGGGAACCCATGAATGAAATTACCTTGAAAATGCAAGAGAGGCGGGTTGAGAGAGGGCTGGTTTGTGAAAAGTGAGACCTCCAATGAACCCACGGACCTGGGATTGGCACGATGAAGCAACGGCCATTTCGACTTGGACTGAACACAACCCCCTTTTTCTGGGTTTGAAGAATTTATGATTTCGAAATCTTGACAAGAAAATTGAAAAAGAAATGAAATAATGTGTGGATGAGGATGGCGGGTTGTACCACAAGGATTCAGGGATTGCTTATCGGTAATGGTTGGCCTTCTTTCTTTCTTGCTCACATGAGAGAGATTACAGTAGAATTGAGATTTTGACTTATTTCTTCATCAATTTTAATGTGTTTATACATTTTGCAAATACTACCAATTAAGGGGGAATATAAGTTGGTTTGGGTTGAAGTGATTTTTAATCCAACTCAAAAATTTGGGTCGGTCAATTCTTTAACCCAACCCAACTTAATTAAGGTCACAATCCACCCATTTATTTTTGGGTTGGGTTATCGGGTTCATAATTTGCAACTAAGCTCAAATTTAAAAAGCTCACCATGATAAGTAATGTATTTAATAAACAATTTATAACGCCTCTTTTTTTATTCTTAGAAATTTAGGACTAATATTAACATAAATATATTATTATTACACCAATGCAAAATTCAAGTTTACCTAATTTCAAAACATTTCAATAGATTTAAAAAATATTAAAAAATAAAAATATTAACAATAATAATTAAATAAAATAAATATGCAACCTATAATATAAATAATTAAATAATATAATAATTATATTATGGATAAGAAATATATTTTTTAAAACTAAATATGAAATTTGGGTTGGTTGGGTTTGGTTAATTTAGGTCACCCTTGACCCAACCTAACCAATGAAAATTTCATGATTTTCAACACAACCCAACCCATATATGTATTCAACCCAACCCAACCCGACAATTTAGGTTGGGTTCGTTCGGGTTTTCCGGGTTGTCGGGTTAGTGTGCACCGCTAATACCAATACCAATTCTAACCCGTAACACTAGTGTTGAATTGGTTTATAATCAAATAATCAAACTATTGCACCTATCTCATCTCATTCAGTACAATTCCATATTTTAATTATATTTTAGGTGTTCGAACCTCTGCCGTTGAGTTGAACTAATTTACAACTAAACAATAAAATTATTGTGTCACACCTATTTAATCGGTAATTCAAGTAGTTTTTAACTTTCTTTAATTTTTATATTCTCAACAAGTATGCTCTAGGAAAAAAGCTGAAATCTATTTTATCCTGTGTATTTTAAAAGTAGCCATTTTTTTAATTTTAAGTTTCTTTGTTCATCTCATTTTGCAACCATTGTTTATCTATTTTAATTAATTTAGATTTGTATTAAAAATAAATATTGTTGGATATTGATTTTTAATCGAGAATCTATTAAAAATCAACCTTAGTGACTTGATAATAGTTTATGGGTCTTACATCTTCGAATCTAGTTATTCCTATGTCGTTAAAATTGTTATTCGAGGCATTTATTTCCTTTTTTTTAGATGTTACAACTTCTCTTTTTTGGGTTAGTACTATAATTATGACTTGACATATCATTAATCATGGATTATTCTTTTACATGGGTTAAGGTTAAAGTTTGGTTATGCAATTTGAAGTTTTAGAAGTGTTATATAAGTCTTTTAGAGTTTAGTAAATTGAGAGAGATTACAATTCTTTGATGTTCTTGATAAATTTGAATGAGAAGATAATCTTAATTTTGATTAGGGGTGCACACCAACCCGACTACCCGAGAAATCCGAACCAACCCAACCCAAATTGTCGGGTTGGGTTGGGTTGAATACATAAATGAGTTGAGTTGAGTTGAGTTGAGTTGAAAATTATGGAATTTTCATGGGTTGGGTTGGGTCAAGGGTTGACCTAAATCAACCCAACTCAACCCGACCAACCCGAATTTCA
>JBBMEF010068470.1:0-10865 GCA_037832685.1 Sicyos baderoa | reverse complement strand
CCTTTCACTCAAACACATTTTGTGTCATCTTAACTCATCTTCATCCTTTTTTACCTTCTTTTCTATTCTTTTTTTTTTTGTTCTTCGGTAATACTAATCGACCAAAGTTGATTTCATTTTCAACGAAAAGATTGTCGAAAATTGATCAATCGAATTTCTTCCTAAACCGACATCAATCAAGTGATGAACACCCCTGCATAATATAATATAATATTATAGTTGTCTCTAGGGACAACCCAATTGTTCAAACTCTGTAGTTTACTAACATTAGTATTTTGCCTTTGAAAGACAATTTTATCCCTCAATATTAGTCAAAATTTAAGTAAAATAGTTGATTGCAACACTTTTCAAACAATAGGGATGTAATTGAGCAAATTAAAAGTTTAACAAACTATGGTGGTTTGTGCAATTTCTTCTAATATCAATTAAAGAAAAATTATTATTAATTTTGATTAAACAAAGAATTCACTCACTTTATATCTTTTATTTTTTTTTTCTCTTTCATCCTCAACCACGGACTTCCTTTCACTCAAATATATTTTGTATCATCTTAACTCATCTTCATCCTTTTTTTTTTTAATCTTAGAAGATCTTCATCCTTTTTTACCTTCTTTTATATTCTTATTTTTACTTTTTTTTTTTGTTCTTTCGTAATACTAATCGACCAAGGCTGATTTCATTATCAACGAAAAGATTGTCGAAAATTGATCAATCAAATTTCTTCCTAAACCGACATCAATCAAGTGATGAACACCCCTGTATAATATAATATAATATGATAGTTGTCTTTAGGGACAACCCAATTGTTCAAACTCTGGAGTTTACTAACATTAGTATTTTGCCTTTGAAAGACAATTTTATCCCTCAATATTAGTCAAAATTTAAGTAAAATGGTTGATTGCAACACTTTTCAAACAATAGGGATGTAATTGAGCAAATTAAAAGTTTAACAAACTATGGTGGTTTGTGTGATTTTTTCTAATATCAATTAATGAAAAATAATTATTACTTTTGATTAAACAAAGAATTCACTCACTAATTATATCTTCTTTTTTTTTTTTTTCTCTTTCATCTTCAACCACCGACTTCATTTCACTCAAATATATTTTGTGTCATCTTAACTCATCTTCATCCTTTTTTTTTTAATCTTAGAAGATCTTCATCCTTTTTTACCTTCTTTTCTATTCTTATTTTTACTTTTTTTTTGTTCTTCCGTAATACTAATCGACCAAGGCTGATTTCATTATCAACGAAAAGATTGTCGAAAGTTGATCAATCGAATTTCGTCATAAACCGACATCAATCAACTGATGAACACCGCTACATAATATAGTATAATATGATAGTTGTCTCTAGGGACAACCCAATTGTTCAAACTCTGGAGTTTACTAACATTAGTATTTTGCCTTTGAAAGACAATTTTATCCCTCAATATTAGTCAAAATTTAAGTAAAATGGTTGATTGCAACACTTTTCAAACAATATGGATGTAATTGAGCAAATTAAAAGTTTAACAAACTATGGTGGTTTGTGCGATTTTTTCTAATATCAATTAATGAAAAATAATTATTACTTTTGATTAAACAAAGAATTCACTCACTTTATATCTTTTATTATTTTTTCTCTTTCATCCTCAACCACGGACTTCCTTTCACTCAAATATATTTTGTGTCATCTTAACTCATCTTCGTCCTTTTTTTTTTAATCTTAGAAGATCTTCATCATTTTTTACCTTCTTTTCTATTCTTATTTTTACTTTTTTTTTGTTCTTCAGTAATACTAATCGATCAAGGCGGATTTCATTATCAACAAAAAAGATTGTTGAAAATCTATCAATCAGATGCTTCCTAAACTGACATCAACCGACCGATGAACACCCCTGCATAATATAATATAATATGATAGCTGTCTCCCGCGGCAACCCAACTGTCCAGACTCCAAAGTTTACTAAAATTAGTATTTTGCCTTTGTATTTAGAAAATAAAAATTGGGTAAAGTTTTAAAAAATTGAAAACTTTTCTCATTAATTAATTAGAATTAAATTAATATATATATATATATATAACTGAATCCAATTTGCAATCATCTCCTATATAACTGAATCCAATTTGCAATCATCTCCCATGGTTAGAATGGTTTTTAAGTAAACAATTTATTAGTAAGTGATCAATATCATAGGAGAGACAAATTTAATATTATTTTATATTAGTTACTAAATAGAACATGCAGTTAAATTATATATATAAAATACAATTTTGGGGAGAAGGAATAACAGACTTTACATAGAGGTCACATAAAAAAAAAATTTATATATATATATATATAAAAAGTTTGATATAATTAGTCAATTAAATCATTAATCTTCAGATTCTAAAAAAATAAAGGACTTACGGCTGCTTAGCCCGTCCTTACTTACAGCTTTGGTTTTTTGCCTCTCTACATTTGGACCTATCAAACTAAAGCTGGATGTTGCTGACGTATTTGGCTGACCTTGCTGACGTGCTCATCATGTGCTGCTTTTTACTCGCCGTTGAATACTTGTTGATTGTCGTTTTTATACCCCTATTTATTACTCTTCAAGCTCAAATCCTTATTATAAATGATTATGAGGTGAATATAAAATCCTTATTAAAAAATGAACAATTATAATGTGTCTTTAAACAAAAGAATGCGCATATTATTATTCTTGGTATTCTCGTAATATGTAAATATATTCCTTTGTTATTTTGTTATTATGTTATTTAGGTTAAGAAGATTATGACTATTAGTTTGTGTATTTATTCTTGAATTTTGAATAAATAAAATAAGAAAATCTGAGAGTTTTCATGGTATCAGAGCCCGGGTGAGAAAAGGAAAAAAAAAATCCCAACGCCAATCGAATTTGGGAAAATCATCGATTTCAATGATCAACAATTGAGAAAAAAATTGATCGATTTCAGATCGATCGATTCCTCCCATCTGCAACATCGAACTTCAGGTATCGCGATTGCTTCATCCGATCGGTCGTCTATCCTTTGTCGATCGATCAATTCGAAATCTGCCATCGATCAATCCCAAAATCCGCAAATCAATTTTCGAAATCTGCCGAATTACGAAATCTGCCAAACTATAAAATCTTCCGAACTTCGAAGTCTGCCGAACTCTGAAATCTGCCGAATTCTAATGTGTATTTTTTCCGCAATTGCTTTCTCTAATTGAGGATCAGAATTACTTATCTCAATTTATAACCAATTGGTTTTATACATTAGTGGGTTGTTTTATCCATATTGTTATGGCCGCCTCTAAGTCCATTGATCACACATTTGATTTATCATCAACCTATATTACGGGTCATAAATTGAATGGCCAAAATTATGTCCAATGGTCTTAAGCTGTAAACATGTTTATATGTGGAAATCGCAAGGATGATTACCTTTGAAGGATAAGAAACATCTAGAAGCAAATGGTCATGAATTTAAACAATGTAAAATAGAAAATAATATGGTGATATCGTGGTTGATTAATTCTATGACGATAGAAATAGGAGAAAACTTCCTACTATACAACTCTGCATATCAGATTTGGGAAGCAGCCAGAGAAACCTATTCCAGCAAGGAAAACACCTCAGAATTGTTTCGAATTGAGTCAATTTTGCATGATCTCCACCGAGGAGAACAGTCAGTCACTGAGTACTTCAACAGCCTCTCCCGACATTGGCAACAGTTGAATTTATTTGAACTTCATACGTGGAAATGTGTTGATGACACCGCACAATATACAAAGATTGTGGAGAAAAAGATGGCATTAAAGTTCCTCTTTGGTCTAAATAATAACCTTGATGAAGTTCGAGGAAGACCAAGCCAATGCCATCTCTTTGTGAGGCATTCTTAAAAGTACGAAGAGAGGAAAGTAGGAAAAATATTACGATGGGGAAGTCTGATTTTGCTCCAAGCTCAGAGGCATCTACACTTGTCTCTAAGAACTCCATCCAGACAGGAGAACATAAGCAGAAACGAGATAGACCATGGTGTGATCATTGCAGTAAGTCGGGACATACAAAGGACACCGGTTGGAAATTCCATGAAAAATAAGCTGATTGGAAACCGATGAATCGTAATAACCGTGACAATCTGGCATATATGACTGATGTTGTCCCAGAGGGTAATGCCGGGATTGAGTCATCTTCGTTTAGCAAGGAGCAGATCGAGGCACTGCAGAAGCCCATAGGTAACACAATTCAAGGAACATGCTTGATGGCTCAAATAGTCACACCTACTGCCCTAACTACTAGTAGAGGTGGAACTCAACCTTGGATCGTCGATACCGGAGCATCAGACCACATGAGAGGGAATAAATCATTTTTCCATCAATATCAAACAGACATGTCCAACTCTTCGATAAAAATTGCAGATGGGTCACACTAAAAAATAGTAGGAACGGGTTCTATTTGTATCACCGGAAACTTAACTCTAAAATTTGTTCTTCATGTTCCAGACTTGGATTGTAACTTACTTTCTATCAGTAAATTGTCTCGAGATCTGAACTGTGTAACTAAATTCTACCCAAATTCATGTGTTTTTCAGGATTTGGAATCGGGGAGGACGATTGGCAATGCTAAAGTCTGTTCAGGACTCTACCTGCTAAACTATGATCTCGATCCACTGACAATCGAAGACAAACCTTTCATTTTATCATCTTCATTTTCTAGCAATTTAATTTCTTGTAGCGTCAATAACGATAATGAAGTCATGCTGTTACATTATCGTCTAGGTCATCCCAATTTTACATATCTCTCTACAGTATTCCCTAATCTCTTTGATAATAAAGATCCCATTTATTTTTCATGTGAAATTTGTCAAATTGCAAAGCATACTCGGAACTCCTATCCACATATTGATTATAAACCTTCTTGCCCTTTTTCGTTAATCCACACCGATGTATGGGGTCCTTCCAAGGTAAAAAATATATCTGGATCCCGATGGTTTGTGTCGTTTATCAATGATCACACACGTACTATGTGGGTCTTTCTTATGAACGAAAAGTCTGAAGTCTACTCACACTTTCAACATTTCAATAACATGATTCAGACTCAATACCAAACTAAACTACGTGTCTTGAAAACTGACAATGCAAAAGAATTTTTTCAGTTCTTCTCTACGGGAATACTTATCAAAAGAAGAGATTATTCATATCAGCTCTTGTGTTGAAACCCCTCAACAAAATGGAGTGGCTGAACGAAAGAATCGTCAACTTCTAGAAGTCACTCGTTGCCTCATGTTCTCCTCACATGTTCTTAAATTCTATTGGGGAGAAGCAATTCTCACAGCTACCTATCTTATCAATTGTATGCCTTCCCGTGTCCACAAGTTTTCCAGTCCTTGAAATACCTTGTTTCGGGCTTTCCCTCACCTTCGAATTTCGTCTCTTTACTTAGCTCCTAAAATATTTGGGTGCAGTGCTTTTGTCCATGTCTATTCTCAAAATCGTGGTAAATTAGATCCCCGAGCCCATAAATGCATCTTCCTGGGATACTCTCAAACACAAAAGGGTTACAAGTGCTACTCGCCTTAGACAAAGCGAGTATATGTCACAATGGATGTCACGTTCTTCGAACAACTTCCATTCTACTCCAAGACCGATTGTCAGGGGAGAGAAGTTGAGTGACACTCAGTTATGGTCATCCATTCTTGAAACGACTCTGGAACCTACCGAGTTCACACCTCCAGAAATGACTCCCACCTTCGTACCTGAATTCACACCTCCAGAAATGACTACCTCCATACCTGAATTCACACCTCCAGAAATGACTACCTCCTTACCTGAATCCTCCAGTCTTGAACCATCTCTGATTTTCAGTGATCGACTCCTCACCTATACAAGGCGGACACACCAAGTTGAGCAGGTCGACACTAGAACAGATCCGGTATTTCAAGAGTCTGAACCAACTCCAAATTCCGAACAACTCACCAATGAAATAGGTGTTGTGACAAATGATTTGGACCTTCCGATTGCAATAAGGAAACGAGTTAGGAGTTGCACCATGCATCCTATAGGAAATTATGTATCGTATAACAGCTTTTCTGATTCATATCGTGCCTTTTTGACCACACTCGATAATATACGGGTTCCGACTAATATTGTTGAAGCCTTAAAACACCCTGGTTGGAGGAAAGATGTACGAGAAGAAATAGAGACTCTTGAGAAAAATGGCACGTGGACAATGACTCAACTACCGAGTGAAAAACGAGCTGTTGGGTGCAAGTGAATACTTACAGTAAAATATAATGCAGATGGGAGTGTTGAAAGGTTGAAAGCTAGGCTGGTGGCCAGAGGTTTCACTCAGTCTTATGTGATCGATTACCAAGAAACCTTTTTGTTCCTACCAAGCAACAAGTGACAGATATTCTCACCAAACCATTGCTAAGACCTAAGTTTGAAGACCTAAATAGCAAGCTGGGTTTGTATAACATATACCATCCAACTTGGGGGAGTGTTAAAAGTTAAGGCATTCTCGTAATATGTAAATATATTTATTTGTTATTTTATTATTTAGGTTAGATTTTGAAGGAGAAGATCTAGGACTATTAGTTTGTTAGGTTGTATATTTATTGTTTTGAATGAATAAATAAGAAAAATGGGAGTTTTCAATTATAAATACCTACAACTAAGTTTTGCAAACTATTATATTAATTAACCTACCTTAATAAAATAATTACATGGAGAAATATAAAAGTAAAATTGTTATCATCCAAATAAAAATAAATTGAGAGAAGACAAATGGTGGGAGAGATAAGGGGATGATATTTAGTGTAGATATATATTAATTATAAAAATTACAAAAATAAATCGTTCTGCAATATTAAAAAAAAAAGAAAAAAGAAAAAATCAAATTCTATCAAGCAATTAATTGCAGTTTTCCCGTAAAGTATATGTTGCAGAAATTTAAAAATCACTTCTACACAAAAAGACAATAAATTTACCTAGTTTTTTTTTGTAAATGATTTAAAAATTACCTCAATTTAGTAAATGGTTTTCAAATCAACCTTACTTTTTCAAATTGCCCTCATGTTCATGCATTTCATTCTCTAATTCCACGTGTATGACTGGATCTTGGCGCTGATCACGGTTTGGTTCGGTCCGGTTTTGAGCCGAACCAAACAATATTCCGGTTTCTTATAATCATAAACCGAAGGATAACCAAATATTTCGGTTTTGAATTTAAAACCGAACGAAACTCTTTGGTTTTAGTTAGGTCGGTTCGTTTTAACCGATTAAAGTATGAAATGAACGTGAAAAAAGATCTTGAGTTGAAAATTTGAAATCAACCCCCAAAAATGAATCTCTTGTTAAGCCTGGTAAGCTCAAAATTGGACAACAATTTCACCAAGAAAACCAAGAAGAATCTCCCATTAAATTGCCCCTAAGCAAAGAATCAAGAAATGAAAATTAAAAAAAAAAAAAAGGTAATTTAGGTGAAATCGAGCTTAAAATGAATCTCCGACTTGGATTGTGGTTGTTATTTTCTTCATCTTCATCTCTTTTCTTTTTGAGTATTTGATCAATCTCTTTCCTAGACGTAAATCTAAACATAATTATGATTTGGCCCAAAAGTGGTGAAAGATTTTATGGGGGAGAAGAGAAGACAGAAGTTTCTTAGCCAAAAAATTGAAATAAAACAAGATAGCAAAAGGTATTTTTGAATTGAAATATATCATAGAAGAAAAAATACATTTTATTTCTGTTCCCTTATCACATCATTCCAAATTGAATGCAGGAAAGACAGGGGGTTGGAAGACAGGTGGAAAAGAGAGAGATAATTATTAAATACTCTTTGGAATTCTCACTCCATGTTAAATTTAAAATAAAATAGCGGGTTCGTGAGCGTGTCACTTTCTGGACCTTTCCTCCATTTTTTTTTTGTTATATCCCATCACTCATCACTTTCCATTGATTCACAATCCCAATCTCTGTTTCTCTAGCCAATGCATCTCCCCCACTGCCTTCCGCCTCTTCATTCCCCATTTCGCCGCGCAACCGGATCGAGAAAGGCTTCGGTCAATGCGAGACGCGCTTATTCTCTCTTTCGCCTCTTCCTTTGCTGTTCGCCGCCACGCTTCCTGGAGGTACTTAATCATTCGATTTTTTAGTGTTTTTTTTTCTTCACTTTTTCTTGGATTTGAGTTTGTGTTCCCTTCTGTTTTGTTTTGAATCGTACTAAAGTCTTAAACCGTCTGTTCTATTCATTTGCTATTTTCAGCTTGCTCCTAAAGCCCATCCTCGAATTTCTGGTTCATCCAACAAGTAGTTGTCATGTGCTGTTTAGCTGTTGCCTTGTATCAGACAACCAAATAATCCATTGGACGGCTGGGAAAACTTGATACTCATACATACTTTTCATTAAATCAAAATTGGACAGGTATTATATCATTCTCCTCTTCTATAAAATGTGAACTTTCACTATATTCTCTTGTCTTGAATCAAACTAATTAAAAGATCGCTCTATTTACACTTCAAGTTGTATCTAAGCTTGTCAAACACATGTCTAAAATGATAAGTTTCACGGACGAAGATAAGCAGCAGTTCACATATGTTGCAACTCCAATAATGTTTTCGTTCATCTGTGTCTCTCAAGAGGTGATAGTTGGTGTCTATTTCACACCCGAGTTCGTTGATACTTATTGTTGCTCTGAATATCAGTCTACTCAAATTTCTATCCCTCTCTTTTTTGAAAGAGCTGAAGAAATATTCTGACCATACACTATAGTTTGGGTATCCTTAAATTATTGATTTCATCTTAACCAAATCTCGTTAGTGATTTTTAAATTAAAATTTGTATAATTTTTATATTAATCTTGTTTTCACTATGAATTTAAATTTTTTTTTCCTTACATTTCTAGCTCCTCTACAAAGACTTTTCAAAATTTTACACCGTACTTCAGCCACTTTTGTTATGGTTGGTCAGACTAAGAATGCATGTGTGTTATTTACTTCGTCCACCTTCAAGAGTATAGTCCATTGGGCAGAAATTGGTGAAGAAAACGGTAAGTTGTAATATTATTCCACAAATTTTTAATGTTAAATTGTGTATGCGCTAACTTTTGAACTAATTTTACATTTCGTGTAACATTAAAGGAGAAATCTGTCCTCTTTCGCCTACGTGATAAAAAGTATCATCTAGCTCATGATAATAGGTATACACTATAGTTTTTTTTTTTTTTTTGAAAAATTATTTGCACTATAGTTATGTTGTCATTTTACTATGTTTATTAATTATTTGTATTTTTCATTTTTTTTAATGTTTACCGAGAGTAACAATTAAAAAGATGGTTGCATAAGAAGTTATTGAATACTTTCTCAAGTTTTCTCCAATTCAGTTTTTCAAAACTTTTGTCTCAAGTATTAATGCTACTAGCATTTGGTTGAAGCAAGAAATATCTACTGACAAGCTATTGTTGCTGATATCAGCCTCATCGACTCTACACTTTCGATTCTATTACATTAGAGTTGTTGTTGAGCACGTGATAATGTTTGTTGTTTTTTTTTCTTCTAGATTTATGTGCATCAACTCTTCCCTTGGAATTGAATATCTATGTTTTTTGTTTTATTATATTGATTATTCCTTTATGAAATTGAATTAACTATGTTTTTTATGTTTTTGCAAGTTTCTGTTAATGAAAAATGACATTGTCGTGTAAAATTTGTTACAATTGTCTATTATTTCTTTTTCTTTTTCTTTTTCTTTTTTAAATTTACTTAATTAGACAAAGTGTTACTATTCTTGAGTTCAAAGCAAAAATTAATTTTCAGTTATAAAATTGAAATTCTGCGAATAACATCACCCAAAATTTTAATTTAAGATTAAAATTTGTACATTATAATTAATTATATAATTATTGAAGGTAAATATTCAACTTCAGACAATATACCCTATTATCATGAGCGAGAAGATACTCTTTATCACGTAGTCGAAAAATGACAGACTTCTCCTTCAATGTTACACGAACTGCAAAATGATAGTTCAAAAGTTAACGTATATACAATTTAACATTAAAAATTTGTAGAATAACATTACAATTTACCATTTTCTTCATCACCTTCCGCCCAATCGACTATACTCTTGAAGGTGGACGAACTAAATAACGCTCATCCATTCTTAGTCGGGCCGACCCTAACAAAAGTGGCAGAAGTACGCGGTGTAAAAATTTGAAAAGTCTTTGAGATGATGCTAGAAATGTAAGAAAAAAAAAATTAAATTCACACTGATAACAAGGTAAATATAAAAATTATACAAATTTTAATTCTAAAATCACTTACGAGATTTGGTTTAGATGAAATCAACACGAGGATACCCGAACTATAATTTATGGTCAGGATATTTCTTTATCTCCTTCAAAAAACTGAGGGATAGAAATTTGAGTAGATTGATATTCGGAGCAACAATAAGTATCAAAGAACTCGGGTGTGAAATAGACACTGACTTTCGCCTCTTGAGAATCACAGATCAACGAAAACATTTTTGGAGTTGCAACATACGTGAACTCCTGCTTATCTTTGTCCGTAAAACTTATCATTTTAGACATGTGTTTGACAAGCTTAGATCCAACTTGAAGTGTAAATTGAACAATCTTTTAGTTAGTTTGATTAAAGACAAGAGAATACAGTGAAACAGGTTCAAATTTTATAGAAGAGGAGAATAATATTACACGTTCAATTTTGATTTAATGAAAAGTAGGCACGCCGATCAAGTTTTTCCAGCCGTCGGATGGATTATTTGGTTGTTTGATTTAATGAAGTGTAAATTGAGCCATCTTTTAGAACTTTTTACGACTTGAATAGTACGATTCAAAATAAAATCGAAGGCAACATGTGAATAGTAAATTAAGGCT
>JBBMEF010068459.1:0-10865 GCA_037832685.1 Sicyos baderoa | reverse complement strand
TCTCTTTTTTTTGAAGGAAAGCTTAATACAAACGGATGTTTTACACATAAAATGGTCTGACCCCATCCATGTCCCCAACTTGATTTTTATGGGCTTAATTGTGGAATTGGTTTGGGCTGTATTTTTTGGAAATCTTTTTGTAATTCTAATCTTTTGCACATTAGGGCTAATTGGGTGTCCTTTTTATAATCTATATTGACATTGGGATATTTTATCTCTCCTTTTGTTTATACTTTCTTAATTACATCAATTCTATTTCTTGTTTTTTTTTTTTTTTTTATATGTATAGAAGTGGTAGAACATAACATCAAAGTGATTAATTTTACCTATCTTACTAGAGCACTTTTGTTAAAATCTCTTATTTTAGATAACCACACTTTTTAAGTGCTTTTGTTTATGTTTGTGAATATGCTTTTGTTATAAACGATACTAATTATAATTGGAAAATTGTACATGATAGTCTAATTTTATAAAATAATTAAAGATCTAGACAAATTTTAAAATATTTAGTATTCATAGTCAAATATACAATATAAATAATACTCATCATACTGGATTATGTAATAATTATTCAATATAAAAAATATTACTTTATACCGTATATTTGACTATGGTTGCAAAAAAAATTCAAATTTGTCTAGTGTTATAAATATTTTATCAATTTGGTCTATTCCTGCAAAAACTCCATTATAATTTTAGGTACCTATTCATTAAAAAGTATGTGAGCTTCGTAAACCACATTCCATCCACTAACAACTCGTCAAGGTAACGTAATTTCCAAATGGTGTTGCAATCTATGTTACCCTTTTTGCATAAAGAATGTTAGTAGATGAAATGTTGTAAATGTGGTTCTAGTATTTTTTTAGGAAAGTGAACTAAGGTAGGTTTATATGATCAATTATGACAAGCGAAGTTCCATTTAATTAGGAATTTCTTTTAGCAATTCTCTAAGACCATTAGGTGTTTGGATGTATAGTTCTACGATAGTTATTTTGAGTGATTAAAAATTTGAATTTTAACAATAGCTCATTTGGATGCGATTATTTGTAGACAAGCTATAATTAATAACTCATCTGAATGCTGATTTTTGTAGATGAATTATAGATAATAGGTTGTTTGAATGTGGTTAAAAATAAATTATTATTTTGATAGATTAAAAGTGAATGGTTATAAATAAATGATTAGAATATGTGATTAAAAATAACTGATTATTTTGAATGATTTCTCTAACTTGTTTGGATATGATTGTTTCAAGAGATATTGTAAAATTTTATTTGTAATAGAGGTTTGAATACCTCAAATAAACACCCTTTAAAGTTTAATGTCTTGAGTTGAGTGATTTAGTCTTTGAATATTATCAACATTTGCATTTCTTCATTAAATTAATTAATTTTGAAAATGTTGTTTCATTTTGTGGGAAGACAATAATCATTTGAGATATTTGAATTATTTGTTATTACATCACATTGTTATGTGTGGAGAGGAAGATAAGATAAAGGAGGAGTGGATGATTAGTCCTCTTCTCCTTCTGTGTTCAAGGCAGTGCCACGTGTCGCAATCCAGTGACTCCGATGTTCCTTCCGACAGTATGGGAACCGGTCCCACCGGCTGTATTTTCCCTCCTTGGTGACCTCTCACCAGAAATATCAACGCCAAATTACAGAGTTGCCCTTACTAAAATAATTGAATTACCCCTCAATTTTATGCAGCTTCCAAGAAAAAAAATGGTTATTGAGATATGTGTGCCACGGTTGATAGCCACGTGTCTTAATTTGATTGGATTAACTTCCTCTAGTTCACCTAGAGGGGTACTTTGGGGAATTCACATGATTGTTGTATGGACGAATAAAGGTCTAGGCAGACCTTGAATGATGTATACCTTCAAATCCCAAGCCTTCAACCACTCTGCCACCCCTTGGGGACAGTTGCAAAATAGGATTTTTCCCAATAGTAGTTTTATCCATATTGTTTACGCATACTTCAAGTATTCTCTAGTCATCTTATAATATTTGAATGTAAGAAATACTCATAAAAAAATAATTTTTAGGTAGTTGGTCACGTCAATTCTTAATTATTTAAAGTTCTCTTGATTATTAGTCTCGTCAACGTGAGCAATATCTCAACGATCTCGATATATGTCCATGAACAAGAGGTCATGATTTGATCTCCTCCTAACTTTTGTTGAATTTAAAGTATAAAAAAAATCTTGATTACTAGGTGTTAAAGAGTAATTTCATCCACTTATGTCACTAGTCAATGCATTATGAGTTTATGGGCTCTCTGAGGAGGAAGAAAAAAAAAGAAAAAAAAGACACCAACTGCCATTTTTTCCCCTTTGCATTACAGAAACTGTGATCATCACAAGATTCATTTGAGAAAGTTTCTACAACATTGGGTTTTGAAGGTTTATCTTATTCTTCTTCTCTTTGTTTTTCGGTCTGCCATGTTTCTTTGCTTATCAAATAGTATCATTAGTTTTCTATTGCTTTTATCCCATGAAGATTGGATCTTCTTTGCTGATTTAACTTATTGGTTTATGTTCTTAATGCCCCAAAAATCATTGATTTTTTAACTTGTTACCAAAAAAGGAAGTTTGGGTTTTTTATGCTAAACCTAGCTCTCAGGTTTGTTTAAATCCTTTTTTTTTCAATGATTTGAGCAACTGCATGTTTACATGTTTTAAATTTTTTTTAGTTTGGTTTAGTGTATTAGAGGGAGATTGAAGTGGTGGACATTTTTTTTCTGAAAAAAAGTGTTTGGTGCCCACTAACTGTTTGTGTTATTTCCTGTTGTTGTTTGATACATGACAGAGTTGATTGGAGAGGGAAGAATGTCTTCTTTAATGCATGGATCACTGCTGCAAACTATAGCAGATTGTGATCAAGGATTGTTGAGAAGGGGAAAGTACCATCATGTTTTTCTCAAAGAAAAACATTCATCTTTGAGGGTGAACAGGGGTGGTAGAAGTAAAGGAATTTGCTGCCAAGACTTGCATATCAGTAGTCCAAAGCCCGAGAGACACGAGCCTCCCAATCGTCACGGTTCGAGAACCGACGCGGTTCTTAGCCCAGTAATACCTACTACCAAGAAGGTTGGCCTATTACTTAAGTTCTTACATTCTAGTGAGTTGTTGCTTTGAGTAAAATGGTTTGATTCAATTTCTTGTTTGAACAGAGAGTATTTAATTTTGGAAAAGGAAGGAGTGAGGGTAATAAGAGCATGAAGTCCTTGGTAAGTATTTCTTCAATTTTTTAGATCAATTTTCCATCATAAACTGGTAAGAAATACTGGCTATCATAGAATATATCTTTCAAACAACTGTGAAGTGGCTTATAGTATACTATTGTGCTATAGTTGGGAGGGAAGGGAGCAAACCTTGCAGAGATGTCGAGCATCGGATTGTCCGTTCCGCCTGGACTAACCATCTCGACTGAAGCATGTCAAGAGTACCAGAAAAGCGGAAATAGATTGCCAGATGGTTTGTGGGAAGAGATACTGGAAGGCTTGGAAAGTGTTGAAAACGACATGGGAGCTGTTCTTGGGGATCCTTCGAAGCCTCTTCTTCTCTCGGTTCGGTCTGGTGCTGCTGTAAGTGTTCATGTCACTACTCATGCTAAAATAAGGGTGGAGAAGTTGGGCTGTGGTTTTAAGAAAATGTTCATTTTGTAGAAAGTGATCTAATATAAGAAAATGGTAGTTTATTTGTTCTATTTGAATCAAAATCATCATGACTAACATGTTTTCTGTTGATATCTAGATCTCAATGCCTGGAATGATGGACACTGTCCTTAACCTTGGATTAAATGATGAAGTGGTTGCTGGCTTGGCTGCAAAAAGTGGCGAGCGCTTTGCTTATGACTCTTATAGGCGCTTTCTAGACATGTTTGGAAATGTTGTAAGTAATTCCTCTCATTGTTTCTAGATCAATGTGTTCTGCTTTTCTTCCTTTTTCTTTTTTGGCTCTTGGATGATGTGTATCAAGAATTTTAGTCGATGAAAGGTCTGAACCCAACTGAACATATTTTGTGTCCATTTGAAGGTGATGGGCATTTCACATTCTTTATTTGAGGAGAAGTTGGAAAAGTTGAAAATTGTAAAAGGAAAGGCATTCGATACCGACCTAACCGCCTCTGATCTTAAGGAGCTTGTGGAACAGTACAAGGATGCTTATGTCGAAGCTAAGGGCGAAAAGTTTCCTTCAGGTTCTCTCATTATATTGATTTGTGAACATAACAAATAAGAGAGGCTTTCTGCCCCCAATCATCCTGTTATTGTTCAACTGTTCTTGCCATCATCACTTTATCAACTTGCAGACCCTAAACAACAGTTGCAGTTAGCTGTCAAAGCGGTTTTCGATTCTTGGGATAGTCCAAGGGCGAACAAGTACCGAAGCATCAATCAAATTACCGGGTTGAAGGGAACTGCTGTGAACATTCAATCCATGGTGTTTGGAAACATGGGACAGACTTCTGGGACAGGAGTATTGTTCACTAGAAATCCAAGTACTGGTGAAAAGAAGCTGTATGGAGAGTTTCTCATCAATGCTCAGGTTAAATTCACTATCTTAATCTTGTTTTTCTTCCTATTCACTAATTCTGTTGAGATATGCCTTGAACTATTTGATGCCCTATGATTACTTAGTCGGGGACTTGCTGTCTAGTCAGCGAGCGGGGGTCTTTTATGTATTAAGGTTTAATGAGAGTGCATTGTATAAACTCGAATTAAACCTTAGCCCCCACAATTTTGACATTTTTTAATTCTTATTTTCGGTGTTTCCTTAATAATCGTTCTCTCCTCTGCTCGTGGATGTAGCTAACACACTGTTAGTGAACCACACAAATTTTTCTATTTTTTGATTTGATTGTTGATAGTCGTTTTCATAACAATTTCCTTGCACAATCATATACATAGCTGAAAAAGGCCTGTCATATCATTTTCCTTTTCTTTTATTGATCAGGGTGAGGATGTAGTGGCCGGGATTCGGACGCCAGAAGACTTGGACACCATGAAAGATTGCATGCCTGAAGCTTACAGAGAGCTGGTTGAGAACTGTGAAATTTTAGAGAGACATTACAAAGACATGATGGTATTTCCCTAGTAATCAGAACTTACATTCTTATACATATGGATGATGTTTGATGACTAAGGTGGAATTTTTGAAAATTTTCAGGATATTGAGTTCACGGTCCAAGAAAATAGGCTATGGATGTTGCAATGTCGTTCCGGAAAACGTACAGGTAAAGGTGCTGTGAAGATAGCTGTAGATTTGGTAAATGAAGAACTTGTTGACACACGTACGGCGATCAAGATGGTCGAGCCGCAACATCTCGACCAACTTCTTCATCCTCAGGCATGTTTCTCTTTGCCCTTTCATCTAGCAAAGATAGGACATTTACTTGATGAACTGTTATCAAAAGAAATAAAGAGCAGCCACTTTTAGAATGAGTACGAGGTTGGTTCTTACATTTTTATTTGCTTCTGTTGGCTCAGTTTGAAAATCCCTCTGCTTACAAAGACCAAGTAGTTGCAACAGGCTTGCCTGCATCTCCAGGTGCCGCAGTGGGGCAGGTCGTATTCTGTACCGATGACGCCGAAGCCTGGCATGCTCAAGGAAAGAGTGTCATCTTGGTATTTCCATGTCCATTTTCATTTTTTACATTCGTGTAACTAAGTGACATTGTTCATATGCTTTGAGAAAGATTCAGCCTCATTTTGACAGCATCATTCATTAATGTCTCATTTTCATCAATCCCATATATAGTTTTACTCAACTGAATCTTAACTCTATTCCAATTTCCAAAGTTGTAAATTGTAAGAAAGTAAATCCCCGTAATTACAATCACTATAATAGCATTCTGAGCTCTTTTCATGGCTGTGACTTGTAAAGGTAAGGGCAGAGACCAGTCCAGAGGATGTTGGTGGTATGCATGCAGCTACAGGTATTTTGACAGCCAGAGGTGGAATGACTTCGCATGCTGCTGTCGTTGCTCGTGGTTGGGGAAAATGCTGCGTCTCTGGTTGTTCGGATATTAGAGTAAACGATTCCGAGAAGGTCAGTCATTCGGTTTCTTTCTTTTTCTTCATAGACATGATACCAAAAACAACAGAAGAATGAAGTGGATTGTGAAGATTACTTCATAACAATGCAGGTTCTTGTCATTGGAGATTTCGTAATCAATGAAGGTGACTGGATATCCCTCAATGGCTCTACAGGTGAAGTGATATTAGGCAAGCAGCCACTCTCCCCACCAGCTTTAAGTGGGGATTTGGAGATCTTTATGTCTTGGGCTGATCAAATACGACGTCTCAAGGTGTCGATAGCGTTTCTCTTATAAAGAAGATAGCCTTTGCTAAGTCTCAACTTCAAGTGATTGTGTTTTGTTTCTTCCAGCTAAATCTTTGATCATTCTATTGATTGATTGGTAATTTGATGCTCTTGAAGGTTATGGCCAATGCCGACACTCCTGATGACGCTCTCACAGCTCGCAACAATGGCGCCCAAGGGATCGGCTTGTGCAGGACAGAACACATGGTAATTTGATCCACATGTTCTGTTCACTTTTTCATCATAGTGGCATCAGTATTCTCACATGAAATTTTCAATATGATGAGCCCTTTTTTCATGTGTATGTGGATATTTCAGTTCTTTGCATCAGATGAGAGGATCCGAGCTGTAAGGAAGATGATAATGGCAGAAACAATCGAACAAAGAAAGGCGGCTTTGGACTTGTTACTGCCTTATCAAAGATCTGACTTCGAGGGAATTTTCCGGGCGATGGATGGTACTTCTTCTCTCTTTCAAGTGTTTTCTTTTAAAGCCTTTAAAAAAGACAGCATTGAACATTCAGCCTACTGTTTTGAAGCTCCCTGACATGTTGTAAATCATGTCATATGTTCTTGTAATTTGTACTTTGCTGTACAATTTCAGGTCTTCCAGTGACTATTAGACTGTTGGACCCTCCACTCCACGAATTCCTTCCGGAAGGCGACCTGGAAGAGATTGTCAAGGGACTAACTGCAGAGACTGGAATGAGTGAAGATGAAGTGTTCACTAGAATTGAGAAACTCTCGGAAGTTAACCCGATGCTTGGTTTTCGCGGTTGCAGGTATGATATATCAGAACAAATGAACAAATTTCATTTCCAAGGCAAAGATCTTTGGGAAGAAATAACCATGCCATTGCCAACTTTATTCAAATGGTTTCTAATTCTATCTGAAAACACAGGCTCGGGATATCGTACCCGGAGCTGACGGAAATGCAAGCTCGTGCAATCTTTCAGGCTGCTATCTCAATGAGCAATCAAGGAGTTAAAGTTTTGCCAGAGATAATGGTCCCACTGGTCGGAACACCGCAAGTATGAGCTGTTTCTTTCTGCCATTAATGTTCTATTGAACTTTCAAGCTTCATCTATTTATGCTTTTAAGAATCAAAATATAACATAGAAGCTAAACTGGAAGAAGAAAAGAAACCTTTCTGATAATAATGGCATTCTTGATGGCAGGAGCTTGGACATCAAGTCACCTCAATTCGCGGTGTCGCCGAGAAGGTGTTCTCCGAGATGGGTTCGTCCATAAAGTACAAAGTGGGAACCATGATTGAAATTCCTAGAGCTGCTCTGGTTGCAGATGAGGTATTTATAGAATGTGCAAACTCCCCTCTCTGCATTCTAGTCCTTGCAATGATGCTTTTTAACATTTTAGACCACAACATTTTCAGAAATGGTGTCCTATTACATTCAGATGATTGTGAAAACATTATCTCTATCTGATAGAATTTGAACTTCGCTTAAGATTATTCAATAAACCAGTGTGTTAATTAGAGAAATCAAACAGAAAAGTAGAAGGTTTTAAACTGAATAAGACAATATTGTAACAAAGTGGATACTACATGAAATGTGATAGATGGAGTTGTAAAAAGAAAAGAGTACAAGGACTAATAAGTAAAAAAAAAAATGCTACAAGGGTCTGGTAGCAAAATGGAAGAACACACATGATTGATAGTTTATGCAGCCTAACCATCATGGAGTGGCTCAATTGGTCAAAGAGGGCATTGGGGTGCATAAGGTGGTGGATTCAATCCATGGTGGCCACCTACCTAGAAATTAATTTCCTACGGGTTTCCTTGATATCCAAATGTTGTAGGGTCAGGCAGTATGTCCCGTGTCATTAGTCGAGGTGCGCGAAAGCTGGCCCGGACAGTCACGGTCACGGATATCAAAAAAAGAAAAAAGAAAAAGAAGAAAGATAGTTTATGCAGCCTGCAAAAACTCACCAAATTCAAAGGCTGCATATTTAATTAAAACTGCTGATGTTTGATTGACAGATTGCAATGGAAGCAGAGTTCTTCTCATTTGGGACCAATGATCTTACACAAATGACTTTTGGATACAGTAGAGATGATGTTGGCAAGTTTCTTCCTATTTATATATCCAAAGGAATTCTGCAAAATGACCCTTTTGAGGTCAGTGCCATTTTTCAAAAATCTACAATATATATGTTAAATCTACAATATATATGTTAGTTGATATAGTTAAATTTACCCCAACCCACCAGCTTAAGCTTTTGGGTGATTGGTAGTTAAACATAATTCAACATGGTATCAGAGTAGAAGGGCCTGATGGTAGTTTAACATAATTCAACAATATATGTGTGTATATATATATTTTAAGAGAAGTTAGTTTTACCAATGAATTTAAAATATATATGTTTTTCTTGGTGGTAGGTACTTGACCAGAAAGGAGTTGGGCAGCTGATCAAGATGGCTACAGAAAAAGGGAGGGCAGCCAGGCCAAGTTTGAAGGTACTATTTTTTTGAAAAAAATAAAATAATAAATAATAGGAACCATCATGGTTGGCCTTGTAGTCAAGAGCACCTTCAAAAACCAAACTGTTACCACATATCATAGGTCAGACGATATATTGTGTGAGAATAGTCGAGAGTGTGAGAATAGTCGAGATGCACATAAGCTAACTTAGACACTCATAGATACTGAAAAAGTATATATTATATATATTTTAAAGTTATTTGGAAAATTCATCAATGAACAAAAAGAGGATTAATCACAGGTTGGAATCTGTGGAGAACATGGTGGAGAGCCTTCATCTGTTGCATTCTTTGCAGAGGCTGGACTTGACTATGTTTCCTGTTCTCCTTTCAGGTTTGCTGTTGTTTTGCTCCATTAAGTATTCAATTTCTTTTTTTGACAAATTTGATTTTTAGTTTCATGGAATTGAATCCTTAACTTTGAGTAAATAGAAAAGTTGGTAACAACATTCTCAAAATCAAGTGAGAAAATAACTCCAAGTCCTTACAATGAACCGAACCGATGAACCGATCCAAACCAAACCGATTTTCATGGTTAGATTCGGTTTTTGTTTAAAAAAATGGTTTTTCAATTAATAAATCAAGAAAATCGAGTATTTGGTTCGGTTCTCGATTCAGATTTTAAAAAATCAAAGAAAACCGAACCGAACCGTATTAACATATATATTACTTTTATGTTGTCAAAATAATGTTTGAAAGGCATAGATTCAAGGTTCACGCATTCTATGCCAATCGAGCTATGCTCAATTTAACCTAAAAACCGCTGCCCGAAATCTATCTAGTAAGAACACGCAAAAAGCTATGCTCAAACTTCTATGTAAATAGTCTCAAACAACTTATTTTGAATTCAACTATATTTGAGAGTGGCAAGATTCAAATTTATGACATTTTAATCATAGGTACACTTATGTCAGTTAAGTCATTGCTTTTGTTGACAAAGAGACGATGTTCAATACTAAAACTCAATTAGCTCTTATAAATAAACAAATATTATTTGGTAACCAAACTTTGATCTTACAAATTTTGTTTATTTATGATTTTATCTCACAGAGTTCCAGTTGCAAGATTGGCTGCAGCCCAAGTAGCTGTTTAAAATGTTGAAATAGAAAGAGGCCAAAGTGGGGACATAACTTATAAGTTTGTGGATTTGTAAATAATAATTGATTGGTTGAATACAACAACATATAAATGGTGACATTCAAAAAGTTTATGAAAAGGGTAGAAACATTGTATAAATGATTACTTTCTTGTTTAAATGTATAGAAATATTGTATAGAAAAAGGAATAAAAATATGGAACAAATATCATCAATGGGAAGAAAGTTTTATTTCCTTAATTCAAAAAGTTTCTCGGGTTGTCGGGGTTTTGTGCACCCATACTTTTAACTTCTTCGTTATGAATTCATAAATATTTACTATTTTATTTATATAAAAAAAACAACTTTGATACTCTTCTAAAAAACAACTTTGATATCTTAATTATATTTATTGTGTTGTAATCTCAACAAAAAAAAAAAAAAAAAATTATTATGTTCACTATACCCTCTACATTTTAATTTAATTTGATTTTATAGTTCGTTATATCTTTAAACAATTATCATATCTACTATGTATTTTTTTTTTTTTAAGAAGATATCTACTCTGTATTTATACTTCCGCATGTAGCATTTTCTTCTAAATATGATTAGAAATTTTTTAAGGGAAATTGCAAGAAATGTGCACTTTTTGGAAACTAATTGCAGATTTGTCCACATCTGATTTTATTTGCAAAAATATTTTCCTTATTTAAAAAAAAAAAAATTAAATGTAGAAATACTATTTTGCCCTTCCTTATAATCTAATATTTTCTAAATTTTCCCCCTTTCTTCCTCGACTTTTTCTTTCTCCATTTTCTAAAATTTTCCCCTTTCTTCTCCGACAGTTTCCTTCTCCATCTTCAGATTTGCAATTACTTTTTCTTTCTCTAGTTTCCTTCAAATTCGACTTTCAATGTTGAGCCCTAATTTCTCCCATGTTCTTCCATTTATGCAATCTCATTCGAT
>JBBMEF010068438.1:0-10866 GCA_037832685.1 Sicyos baderoa | reverse complement strand
CTACTTGATGTTAGCGGTTTTCTTGTTTGTAATTGTCTCTTTTTCTACTTTTAACTCTCAATTTATGAGAGTTATCAAATACCAACAAACTTTTAAAAAAAAAAAAAAAAAATAGCTTCTCAAAGTTTGTTTTTGTTTTTAAAAGTTGGTTAGTATTCTTCTACTTTCTTAAAAAAAGATGGATAAATGGTAGAAATGATGAAGCATATCGTAGAAAATTCAAGAGAGAATAGACTTAAATTTGAAAAACCAAAAACAAGAAATCAAATAGTTAGGCCCCGTTTGATAACCATTTGGTTTCTTGTTTTTGGTTTTTCAAATTTTAGCCTATTCTCTCACAAATTTCCTACCATGTGCTTCATCCTTCCTACCATTTATCCGTTTTTCTTTAAGAAAGTAAGAGAACACTAACCAACTTTTAAAAATAAAAACAAACTTTGGGAAGCTATTTTTTTTTTTTTTTAAAGTTAGTTGGTCTTCCCTTACTTTCTTAAGCAACGATGTATACATGATAGAGAGGATGAAACAAATTGTAGGAAATTTGAGAAACAATAGGCTTAAATTTGAAAAACCAAAAACAAGAAACCAAAAAGTTATCAAACGGGGCCTATATTAAATTCTCTTATTTTTGTTAGTATGATTATTATATTTGTAACAAACAACGTGCTTCCAATCATGGAGGGAAATCCCAAATGCAATAACTGGGATTGTACACTATAACAGACAGAGATGGATGATGTTGGAAGTTGAATAAATAATTTCCAATTCCATTAATTTAATCTTTATAATACAGAGCTTTGATTCCACCATTATCCATATGGTATGCACGAAAAATAACAAATGAATAAAATACGTTTAACACATGATGGGAATAAACACAGAGAGGGAGCAAGAGAATCAAATATTGCAAAAAATATATTTATATACAAAATACCAAGTGACAATTAATGTTACAATATTTTCTTTAATCAAGAACTAGAATTTTAGGTACCGAATAGGGTGGTTTTTTATCCGTAACTGTTTGGGTCAGCTTCCACATACCTCGACTAATGTTACAGGGCATACCGCCTGATCCTACAACATTTGAATGCTAAGGAAACCCGTAAGTATTAATTTGAAATTAATTCATAGATAGATGGTCATTATGAGATTTAAACCCATCACCTTATGTCACTAATGTCACTATTGGTTGGTATGATTGTTTGGTAGTAATTTAATTTAACATCATGATCACATATTCGATTCTAAAATTTAATCTTTGACACTCATTTATTTGTGATACGTGTCTAAACAAACCCAAGAATTTTAGATGATTTGTTTAGCAGACGTAAGCTTCATTATTAAATTCTAAATGCCACCTTGCACTGGCAGCAAACCAACCATGTCTCAAAATATATATATGTTTAAAGATATTAATGTAACATTTAATTTTATAATGTCTTGAAATAATACATGCCATGTCCAACCACATAAAAACCACCCTTTAATAAATATTCCAAAGCTCTCTAATTTAATCCTCCCACAACTTAGAAACCTTTTCTGTTTCAGCCTTCTTCTCTATTTCTCTCTCTCTTTTGCTTAATCCTTTTGGATCAATGTTCTAATATTTTTTTGGCTTTCAAAATTTTGAATGTTGATTTTCTTTTTATTTGTTCCTTCTCCCAATTTATGGTAGCTGATGCAATATATGAGCTTTTAAACCAATTCATGCCATTTCTCTCAACCATGTCTTCTAAAATGAAGGGAATCTACAAAAGTTTCAAATACATATCTAAAATTTTTGGTAATGCCTCTCTCCATTGTGATTAATTTTTTTTTTTTTTTTTTTTGTTCTTCATAAACTCCCACTAAATTCAATAGTTTGTGATTGTAGTAGTGAAAGATCGAGACATAGAGATCGGGCATCCGACCGATGTGAAGCATGTAGCTCATATCGGGTTGGACAGTACATCTCCATCCGGTTCCGCCCCCAGTTGGGTATGTCTTCGATCAAGCTATTGCTCTTGTTGACATCTTTTTTCTTTGCTCATTTGAAATTTCTTTGAAAAATGCAGCTGAATGAATTTAAAACCGGTGAGGTTAGTGAACGAAGAGATTCCAGTTCAACGGCTGTAACTGCCCTCACTCATTGGTCCACTCATTCTCAAGGTCTATAAATCAATTAAGATAATCATGGTTAATGATTTGGCAATTTGAGCTATATTGGATTTGTATATACTTGCTATTTTTACTTTCAAGACTTCTCATACAAAATTCACTATAATTGAATTGGTATACATTCTTAAACATGTTTCTTGGATTTCTTGGTATAATTTTGACATTTTTTATTCTACTTTATATTCCATTTTAATTCGGCTAATTTCTAAAAAGAAGTAGGACATTTGAACACATAATTTCTTAATTGTTAGGTTACATTGATTCCGTTCATTACTAAGATTAATTTGACACATTTGATTATATTAGATAAAGATTTCATTGTTTGATTTATTTATTTTTAATGTTCAAAGCTAATAGCATAATCTATATAAATGTATCATCAATACTCATGTACTATTAATACAATATTATTATTAATATCTTTAATTATAATTGTTAATTTTGTTAAAAATAATCATATTAGTAATTATTTTTTTAAATTTAACTAATCTTCTAACATTCTCATAGTTTTAAGAAGAATAACTTATATGAATCTATTGAAAGCATTTTTTGTAGTACATATCGTAAGAGAATGGACAAATACCAATTTTTGAAATCGAATGAATGTTGAACTGATTTACAATCAAACAATAAAAGATATTTATAAACACATGTATTTATGTGTTGGATTGCAGACTTTGATGTTTCAATAGGTTACCAATCGGCATCCGACATGTCGATGGAGCTTCAACAGCCACAAATTTCAAAAAAAACAAAGAAAAAAAAGAGCAGCAAGAACTCGTCTTTGTCGTCAAGAACAAAGTCAAAATCTAGCGCCAATAATCCTGCGGTCAAAATCCCAAACCATCAGCTTTAGAACAAATTAATTATATATATATATGCTTCAGCTTTTTAAGAATTATTTCTCTTAATTTTTACATGGCGTGCTTGTTCTTGTTCGTCGGAATTTTTATTTTATATTTTTGCCTCGGCTGCGTAAATAGTAGAAATTTCATCTCTTTAGTTAGAGGGATCCACCAATTGATCAATTGATCATCATATTTAGTTCAAATTTAATGTGTGAATTACTGATTCTAATTAATCAATTGTCTTTTATAGATTGACGATGCTATTAAAAAATAATAAAGAGAAAAAGTATCTTTTTTTGTATTAAGATTTTAAATGATGTTTGTGTTTGGTCCTTAGTTTTTTTTTTTATTTAAATTATTTTTAATATTTCAATAATATTTAATCTTAATTTTAAGTGACGTAAGAAAATGTTGACTAGAATGATAATTAAATGATTTTTAAATTCTAATAAATTGATGATATAATTATTTTTATTTTATGCGAATTTTTTATAGTAAGAGAATAATTTGCTAAAAGGAGTACTATTTTAATATTATCTTATATATTAAATAGTAACCGATTGATTTTAGGTTTGAATTTTAAATATATTTGATACAATAATAAGAAAATAATTCTGTAGAAACATAAAGACCAAAACTAAGTATATTAATATGAGTACTAAAAAAAAGTATATTAAATATGAGAAGAAGAAAAATGTTAAAATTTAAAGAATATATTGAACCAATGAGAAGAAGAAAAATGTTTTAATTTTAGAATATATGAACAAGTAAAAAGCTTACATTAAACATATGACATTTCTAGGGTCAAAAAAAGAAAACATATGACATTTCTCCAAGATCAACCAATGACATGGATGGACTTTTTTCTTTTTTTTTTGAAAAACGATGGACTTATTCAATAGGCCCAATTATGAGAAACCAATGGCAAAATTGAGGCCCGGTCCCGACCTCAATTTATGTAGCATTAATCCTGGCGAGGGAAAAAGAAATAAAAAGAACATGTTCGGCCTATGGAAAAGAGTTAGGAAAGGAAGGAAAAATCAATATAACTCAACCTGTTCCTTACTCTCACTTATCTTTTCTTCTTATTTCATCTTAATTTAACTTAATACATTCCTTCAAAGTCAAACATGCTCGAATAATAAAAACACCATGGCTAAACTGTATAACAAAATTGTCATATATATATATATACACTTAATACTAAAATTGGCATAATCACTTTTTGTATAATACCAAAAGTAATGTTTTTGAGTGGTCGTGACCTTGTAAAAAATGATATCAAAGTTTTAGTTCCACTTTGTTAAATTTGAATTTGAAACCACGGACAAATTTAAGTCTTGATGA
This sequence comes from Sicyos baderoa, assembly GCA_037832685.1. Taxonomy (NCBI): domain Eukaryota; kingdom Viridiplantae; phylum Streptophyta; class Magnoliopsida; order Cucurbitales; family Cucurbitaceae; genus Sicyos; species Sicyos baderoa. Next base: position 6,514 of record JBBMEF010068438.1, on the reverse strand, counting down.
TTATTTAATTTTTTGTTTTTAATTTTAGAAATTTAATTCTATTCTTATTCAAATTTCTTATGATGTATATATAATATATTTTCTACCATGTATCTTTCTTTAAAAAAAAATATGAATAATAACCAAATTTTAAAAATAAAAATCTGTTTTTGGAAACTATTTTTTTTTCTTCTAAATTTGGTTTGGTTTCAAAAAAATAAAGATAAAATGCAGATATCCAAGTAAGAAAAAAGATATGATAAAATAATTGTTATAGATTTAGATTTTAAAAATTAAAAATTAAAAACTAAAAACAAAATGGTTATGAAACGGGATCTTATTAATTTCGTGGGATAATGTAGTGAAAATTGAAAATGCTAAGGTTATCAAATTTAAGTTTAATTTTATGAATTTTTTAGTTTGAAATGAAAATTGTTTTAAAAGTTTTTGGGTCATTTTTATTTTATATAATCAGTTTAAATTGATTTATTTGTAGATAGATGATCGAATTGATCGGTGGTGCAGATAGTTATTTGACTCTTATATTATTTGAGAGCATTTTTTTTTATATTCCTGACTGTTAGGGCCAGCTTGCACGCACCTCGACTAATGTTACGAGGCACACCGCCCGACCCTACGACATTTGGATGTTAAGTAAACCCAAATTAATTCCTAGGTAAGAGGTCACCCTGAAATTTAAACTCATCTTATGCACTTCAAGGCCCCATTTGACCAATTGAGTCGGCTCATGATGATTATAAATAAATAACCTATTCAAAATCAACTTTTTTTACTATCTTTATTATTCACCTAGGGGAGTAGAAAAAATATATTTGAATATTATTGTTTGAACGAGATTCGTAGAAAGCTCACGTTTTCATAAGATTGTTTGAACGAGGGAATGCAGCAAGGGGTTTTTCATTCTTTTTTATAATATGGAAATTTTATGGTAATATAATTGTCTTTCATAAATTTATCAAAGATTCATAACAAATTTTGACAATACTTTTTAATATTACATTGAATTACCATGATGAATATTCCTTAGTTCGAGAGCATTTGTTCATTAAAAAAAAATCAAATTTTATGTAAAAAAAAAACAATAATAACTTTTAGAATCTAAAATTCAACAAAGAGAAAAATATGGAAAAAAGATGAGATAAAAAAATATTAAAAAATAAGATGGAGGAATAAACTCTTCTCCCAACTTGGCTATAAATAACCACTACCACTACTAGACCAACAAATGGAATTTCATCTTTCCCTTTTCTTAAATCCAAATGTTTTTTGAAAAATTAAAATTATTTGAAAAATAATAATATAATATATACATTTGAGGAAACTAGAAACTCATACGCTTAATTTACTTTTATATATTCGTCATCTTCTTCTTAATTTTATATATTTGTAAAAGGAAACAGGTCAACTGAGCAGTCCCATTGACAAATGGAAGAAATTGACACATTTTTTTACCATAGAAATTGACACATTTTGTTGGTCTTATTTTGAGAAAGATAAATAATTAAATATTATGGTTGTCCATAGTCCTTTTCCCTGATTTATTTATTTATTTATTTATAAGTAACTGAGCGGTGGCCAGCAGAGAAAAATAAATTGGACACTGTGTTCTGACTCAGAGCTTACATCACTGTTCAAAATCCAAGTCACTGCCTTGGGATTCTCTCTCGAATCTTGTCGTTCTTTAATTTATTTCAATTGGAATCTTTTATTTCCGTCTCTATTTCAATACGATTCTTTTTTTGGAAATTTCTTATTCTGTCATATTTAATTGGGGTGTTTGAACCATGAAGAATGAAAAAATAAAAATAAGGAGAAAATGATGATTTAAATTTGTCTGAAAATTTCGTGTGAAGACTCATAAGTTAAGGTTGGGAGGAATATTTTTCTCCATAATCACATTTTTTATTCTCTTAATCATTGCTATTTTTTATTCTCTTTTCATTAACTTTATATATATTACATTTCTATTTTTCACTTTTATGATATTCATTATTTCATTTTCTTCATAATCATATTTTTCATCTCAAACACAAATAATCATTTTTCTTTCGATTCTCTCTCTTATTCTCAATCTTTCCCTGATAATTACTATACATTTTCTCAAAAACACACCCTTTCACATTCTCTTTGGTTTACATCATCCAGCTTTAACGGTGGCATTTAGGTCCAAATTCGACCATTCACAATATTAAGTATAAACATATATATATGTGGAGATTTTCATAATAAAAATTGGCTAAAAATTGCATCTATAACACAAAATTGAAAATAATTGTACATACACCAAAAATAAAAAATGGGCCAATTGAAAATATCAAAGAGCCCAATTTCAATTCAATAACTTCTTATTTTATTTCATTTACTGGTAGCTGCTTGAAAGTAATCAAGTGATTGAGTTCAATCACTGCTAATTGATTGATTCAATCTAATAAAGGTAGTGGAGCTCAGTCACTTAACAACTGATTGAATACAATCAAATATTGCTCATTGAGTTCAATCACTCGGATTTTTTAAAAAAGTTAAGAAGAAATTGGTATAAACCAATTTTTGATAACAATTTACTATAATTCTAATAGAGGGTTCCTAAAGTTGGTATACAGTACAAATTCTATATATATATATATATATAATAAAAATTGACTATATATACATATATATGTATATATATATATACATAAATAATAAAAATTGGCTATATATACATATATATGTATATATACAATGTTTTGATAAAATTATCTATCTATCATATATATATATATATATATATATATATATAAATGGTTATTGACGCTGGGGTAATGGTTTTATTATTTGTTGTAAATCAGTTCAACACCAACCTCACAACTTTCATCCCTATAATTGATATTTTGTAATCTCTTCCCCATATATTATATATATATGATAGATAAATAATTTTATCAAAACATTAGAACAAAATTGTAAATTTTAAAATCAAAGGGATTAAATTATATATATTTAAAAACATGAAGATTAAATTCTAACTTTTAAAATCATAAAACTAAACTTTATTTTTTAAAAAAAGTATAGGGATCAAATTTAGTCAATCGATACAAAATAATGTACAATCTTGACATTTAAAACTATAAAACCAAACTTTAGCAATTTGTTCAAGTGTTATGTTAAGACAATTTTGTATAAGTCTGACTTGATTGAGGAAAATAATAATAATAATAATAGAAGGGTATGATTGTCGGCCCGTAGTATTCCAAAATCCCTATAAAACCAAACTTATTTAATTCAGAAACAGAAATAATACAAGTTTTATAAAACCAACATTGACTTTTCTTATAGGGTACTTTAAATTTTTTTTTTTTAAGCTTGCCTCTATGTTTTATGGGTAATTTAACTCTATAAAGTTTTAAGACGGTTTATATTGACCTTTTATTAATGCATTCAAATTATTAATTCTTATTATTATTTAAATAAATTTGATAAATGTTAAATCTTTTATAAAAAATTGGGAATCAAATATTTGAATCTGTAATACAAAATACTACGGTAACTTATCCTTTTTAGCATTAGGCTCATCGTTGAACAAAAATACAGGTCATATTTAGAATTGAAAAATTGGGAAAGGGTGGAAATATTGTTTGTCTAAATATGGTTTTGCTGTTTGTATTGTAAAACATATATGAATATGAGTTATGAATTTAAGAATGGGAGAAAGTTTGACATGATGGGTAAAAAAGGAGGTGAGCATTTTATAGTGGTTGGAAGAATATGAATTAATGATGAAGTAATATGTATAGTATATGGTTTAACCTAACTAGGATATTGTCACATGAATTTGCATGGGTCTCCCTTGTTGATGTGATGCGACACCTAACATTGATATATATACATGAAACACATATATAAAAATTGATTAGTAAAATTATCAAAAGTAGTAGTACTCAACGATATTAGTGTATATATATTTAGTAATCAAAAGGACATGATTTCAATAAATAAACCATAAATTTTACTTACATTTTCAACCGAATCCTCATGTCTAATTAGCGGTACTATTTTATTTACAATTATGAGGGTTAAAAGTATAAAATAAAACCGAAAGCCATAAATTAGAGATGTTAAAAATTGAATGTTGTTGGGGGACCTGTAACAAATATTTATATTATATTTATTAAAGAGTCACATCAATATTATTATTTTATGTATTAGAAATAAAATCACCTTCAGAATTTCTACACAGAAAACTGGCATCGGAATTTATTAAACTTGCACACTTGATAACGACACGTCGGACGCCTTCGTATGGTTATTGAACGAATACATCCCACCATTCATATGTATAATAATAATAATAAATAATAATAATAATAACAACACAAGACAGTGAAACATGGAGTAAAAGAGTTTAATTTTTGAACAAAGAGATTAAATGAAAAATAATAATAAAATTAAAAATTAAAAACTACACTTCAATTTTTATCATATTTCAATTTCTTAAATATTAGAATTTTGTCTTTTTAATTGAACCCGAATATTCCACCTCTTTTTGACCATTTACAACGTATAAAACGCCAATCATTTTTGTGACAAATTATAAATTGTACTCTTATCATCATATTTCATTTTTTTTTTTAGATAGCGTATTTCAATTTCTTAAATTTTTGTGACAAATATTCGATTTTGAAGGAAGTCTTTTTAGTGGATATATTTTTAAATTAAAATTTTCAATAATTTATATTTTAGACCTTAGGATGAAAAAATTATTAGCTAACTTTATTATTGGCGAAATTGTCATTAGAATAATTTTAAGATATAATATATTAATGAAGTAATAATTATTATCAATGACATAAATTTTTTTTTTTTGAAAGAAAGTAAATACTAAGGAATAAAAAATGGCTAACTTTAATATTAGTAAAATATAAAAGTAAAAATGTCTTTTTCTCTAAACATCAAAGAAAAGATTACTGGGTTTTAAAATTATAAAGCGAATAGAAATACATTTAAGACCGTATTACATTTAAGAAGTCTCATAATAAAAAAAAAAGTGTTTAATTCTAAAATATATGAACCAAATAAAAATACATTTATATATTATATTTAAGAAGTCCCTCATGCTCTTAGCGGAAAAGAATGACGGATCGATGGACATCTGCATTGATTTTAGGGAGCTGAACAAAGTCACAATAAAGATAAGGTACCCGTTATACCAATAATGCTCAAATACTTTGAACTATGTCAGTTCTAAATAATTTTTATATATTACGGGGTTATATAAATTTTCTTAAAACCCTAACATTATTGAACTCGTTTGTATTTTGATCACGTTAATAATAGAACAAACTAAGTTCATTTTCTTCTCTGCTCGTGAACGTAGTTAATGTTTTGAGTGTCGCATGTATATAGTTTTGATAATGTAATATTAAAGGTTGGGTTTGTGGGGATGGTGGTGAGTGTTAAGTAGTGGGGTTTTTGTGTTGGAACCATGATCGGAGGGTGCGGGGGAAAAAGGTGGAGCCCGGGCTCGAACACCAAACACTGACATACCAAACGCAACCTAACTTAATTAATCTAATCTTATATATCTAATAATTATATGAAACTTGTTCACAAAATTGGCAAATTTGCCAAGTCCCAATACCAATGATTCATCATTTCTATTTGGTGTGGTGTTGATTTTTGTGCCCAAAAAAAAAAAATGATAATGGAGTCATCGCTTTCCCAGCCGATTGCATTTGGGGTTTCGAACCACAAGCAAGACAAACTGAGCCACCACCACTTTCTCACCTGAACCGATTGAGACCTTTCCTCATCTTTTGCGTCGCCATCTCCCCCATTTCCCTAAACCTCTTCCACCATCTTCTTTCTCTTTTTTTTTTTCTTTATTATTTATTTATTTATTTTAGCTATAAAATCTACCATCAACATCAACCGAATCCAAGATAAAGAAAATGTTATAAAGTGAGAAAAGAATAAACAAACACACACAAATTTACGTCTAACATTGTGTTAGCTAGTTCATAAATAGAGAGAATATAAAAATACAGACTACTGAATAATAAACATCATAATCGGCTAAGGTTTGTCGCTAATATTGCGTAATCGCTAATTATAATGCGCAGAGAGACCCCGACTAACTAATCGTAGGGTCTTAATACGTTCAAGGCATGTTGCAACAAATATCTTATATATTCGTGATTGTTTGGATAAGTTTGCACGCACTGTCAATAATGTCATTAGACATACCGTCTAACCCTACAACATTTAAAATGTAAAGAAAACTTGTAAAAAATTAATTTATCGGTAGGTAGCCACCATACATTCAACTCATCATCTTAAACATCTCAAGACATCAATTAAGCGTCGATAATTACTATTTTTTATTATTATTAATTTAATTCTTCTTTGACCTTTTGTTTTCTTTGCCATTCTTAGGGCATGTTTGGCTGCGAGAGGATGGATTGGGTTGGGTTGAGTTGGGAAGAGAAGAGAAGATAAGTGAAATAAGTTTATGTTTGGGGGGAAGGAAAGAAAAGAT
>JBBMEF010068427.1:0-10868 GCA_037832685.1 Sicyos baderoa | reverse complement strand
TTGGGGGGGGTGTTTTGAGGGGTTTTTTTTTTTTTTTTTTTTTTTTTTTTTTTTTTTTTTTTTTTTTTTTTTTTTTTTTTTTTTTTTTTGAGATTATTTGCAAAAGTTCATATTTTTTAAAAAGAGATTTTGCACTAGAAACTTTCCTAGTTCATAGTTTTTTGCATTTACACTTTGGAAATTATTTTGTCAATTTGTCCTTTTAATTTAATAGTTTTTAGACATTTGATAGACCATTTTAAAGTTCTTTTTAATTCTTTTTTCTTTTCTTTCAAAACTACTCCCTTTGCTAAGCTTTTAACTTTATTAAACATAAATACAAACATATATATTTAGAACCTACAAACTAGTCAAAAGCAAAAATTGTAATCTTATATGTATGGTTATTTAAGGTATAAAACCCAAAACTTTATGTAAAGTTAAGGGTAACCTTGGAAGCATAAATGTGATGGTCTCCATCAAAATATTTATTTTTCCTACATGGATTTAAAGGGGTAATTTGAAATAATAAGAAAACTCAAAGTATATGCATATTAAGAAAAATTCATACTTACCCAACTTAACATGATAAAGTACTTCTACTTCCACTAAAATTGAATTTTAAACTTGTAAGTTTTATGTATATATATATATATATATGATCCTTTGTCAAATACATCAAACTCAAATAACGATTTTTAAGATCTAAGACCGTGGTGTTGAACAAGATTACCACCCAACAATGAAATCAATCATATATCCCTTTCAATTTTTATGTTTGTGTCAGTTTAATCTTTAAATTTTTAATTTTGTGTCTAATACGTGTGTGCCTATTGAACCAGCTTGTTTGAAAGCATCATAAAAAAATGATATTAAAATTGGGTAAAGTAATAAAGATATATATATATATATATATAGTTTATAAAAATGCATATACATATATATATATATATATATATACATGCTTGCATAACAAGAAACCAAACCCTCCCCTTAAGAAATCTCATCCCATTTGAAGGGTTTTGCAAAAAAGGGAATTCCACTATGCTTTACTTCCCCAATTGCATATATCATCTTATTTTCTTTTTTCTTTTTTGATCCTTTTTCTTTAAAACTCTCTCTTTTTTACAGATCCGTTCTTTTAATAATCTTGGTGGACGGCCATGGCTGACTCAGCTCATAAAGCTTCAAAAACTCTCCATTTATATGTGCACATTTTGATCACCATTAATTCATCATTCACACACCAACTTAGATATTTCCTCTGTTTTTACATTTGACTCACTTTCAAGTTGAATTAGCAGAGAGGAGAATGGAGGCTTTGATGAAACAAGGCATCGTCGGGATCCCGGTTGGCTTGGCGGCGTTTCGGCCGGTCGAGAAGTCGCTGAAGAGGCTGCTGCCTGCTCCGGTCGGCAGCCAGTCTCCAAACGATGACGAGCCTCGGGCGAAACATTGTAAGGCTAAGACTTCTCTGTCTTTCTCTAGATGTTGTTTGTAGTGAGGGGAAATGGTGGCTGAATGGAGAGGATTTTGTGAATGTTTTTGCAGGTAGAGAGGCTGCTGTTGTTAGCATGGGGAGCAAGGTTGGGAGTTTTGCTCATGGAGTCAGAGAACATGGTAAGCTTTCATCTCTATAACTGAGATATGTAAACATAATCTCGTATTGATTGGAAGTGGCGAAGATCTTGAATATATAATTAAAAACATCTTCATTGATATGATACGTTTTCTAGATAGGTATTCAAGCATGTAGTTCTCAAATGATTGTTCCTAAAAGTTTGCTTCGTAGGTAGAGATTTGGAGTCTAAGTATGTTCTCATAAAAGTCCAAAGTTCAAAATTTTCAAGTGAACTTAAGAGTAAAATCTCTCGAATTTGAATTTTAGGACAGACAGAGATTCCTAAGATATGTAGTAGAGTCAACTATTAAACCAAATAGTTGTCTATCAGTGAATGATCTCGATTTTTCCATTATAAAAAAAGGATAGAAAAGAAGGTTGAATTTCAAGGATGGAGGATTCAAACCTCTGACTTAATAGTTGAGGTCGTAGAGGTTATAAATGATACATCGGTAAAGTTTAACGATACGTCACTCTCAACGTCTCATTAACCGTCTCAAACATGGTTACTTTTGAATCAAACTATATAAATTACCAAAACATAGAGAGCATGAACTTATGTTTGTATTGTTTGGTTGGTGAAGTTGCAGTGAGATTAGGACAAAAGATCAGAGAAACAGTGAAAGGAAAGTTGAGTTATGGAGCAAAGATGCTTCAAATTGGTGGGTTGAGGAAAGTTTACAAGCAGCTGTTTAGTGTAAGAGAAGGAGAGAAGCTGCTAAAGGCTTGTCAATGCCATTTGTCAACAACAACAGGGCCTCTTGCAGGCCTTCTCTTCATTTCCACACACAAACTTTCCTTTTGCACTCACAAATCCCTCAAACTCTCTTCCCCAACTGGAGAGCTCCTAACATTTCATTACAAGGTCACCTCTCTCTCTCTCGAACTTTCAAATTTGTGTCGAACATGTTCCTAAACTCGAACCAGTACTATTTCAACTTTCAAAAGTGTCTAACAAGTCAAGTTTGTTTTTTTTATATTCATGATTGTCTGGGCCAGCTTTTGTGCACCTTAAGGCCCTCTTTGACCAATTGAGTCACCCCATGATGGTTAACAAGTCAAGTCAAGTTTGTGTCAAACTGTCACTAATTTATTCAACATTTTTAAAAGTCGAAAGTTATTCGGCATAAAATTGAAAGTTTAATGCCTCATACACCACATTAAAAGCTCGTATACTTATTTGAGCTTACCAACAAGAGCATAGCTTAACAAGCACGATATATGACTAGGTTCGAATCTTTCCACCTTTAAATATTACTGATTTAAGGGCATCCACCTGACTGAAAAATTGAAAATTGAAGGGTCTGTTAGACACGAATACGAAAGTTCAAGGATTGAACTCGTGATTTTGTCGTCGCTCGACGTGTAATGGTTACTGAACTCTCTGTAATGTGATGCAGGTGGTGATTCCAATTGGAAGATTAGAGAGAGTGACTGAGAGTAAGAACATGATGAAGCCTTCACAGAAGTACTTAGAGATTGTAACTGTGGATAATTTTGATTTCTGGTTCATGGGGTTTCAAAATTTCCAAAAAACATTCAGATTTCTTCAAGAAGCTATCTCTCAAGAGTGAAACATTGATTGCTAGTGTTTTCTTTCTTTTGTTTTCCTTGGTGCTTCATTATATTTATTTTAATTTAATTATTGAAGCTAGGGAAATCTAGATAGATAGTTACATTAGACCCTATTTGTACAAATTTAATCAGTATCAATATAAGTTGATATATTATATATCTAAATGTTATATGTATGTTTGGTGTTGTCTTCCAAATTTATTCACTTTTTTATTATTTACTAGGTTTTTTTTAGTCATACGTATTTATGGCAGGGGATTGGAATCTATTCATAAGTTTATATGAAAAATACATTTTAAATTAACATAAATAAAGTTTGCATAAAATTCAATTTTTAAAATAAAATATACAAGTAAAAAAATTAGAAACATATTAGTAGAAATCGATAATGATTTACCAATCTTATGTACCTTTCTAAAGTTTACTATTCTTAAATTGATTCCAATTTTTTCAAAACCAAATATATATGGGAGGATGACAAAAAAAAAGCAATTGACAAAAAAAAAAAAAGTGATGGAAAAGTCTCAATCTCAAAGAAGTAAAACAACAATCATAGGATTGGTCACAGGTAAATGAAGGAGAAAGAGAAATCGTAAATATTCAAAATCAAAGCACACATTTGTTTGTTTCCATTCATAGAAAAATTACTCAAGAAAATATATTAATAAATATATATCTATAGAGAGAGGAAATTCCCAATGTCTTTCTTTCTCAGACTTGTTGATGAAAACCCCAACTTTGACTTCTATGACTAAAACACATTCTTTGCCTCACTTAAAATTACAATCCTTACAATCAAGTTTTGTCAAAAACAAACCTTAAGGAAACTATCCTTCTAGTCACTACAAAATCATGGTGTGAATTTTCTGTAGAGAACAAAACTTGTCAAACCTACAAGGGCTTTGAGATTCCCTGATCGCTTCATTGTGTCGTTTGCGAGTAACTCTAGTATCAATGAATGTCATTAAGCTACAGGAACTTTCGGCTCGCCTAAATTCACAAAACATTCTGCTCGAGCCATACGCCCCATCGCTGCATTCCACGATACAAGATGGTCCAGGAACACATTGACATACTCTTTTTTATCATTCTGTATCAAGGTAAAGATACAAATGCAATAAATGCTCAGATAGAGAAATCACACTTAAATAAGTTGATACTACAAGGTATCCATGCCTCCCAACATTGGCCTTTGGGTGGTCGAAACCTACCCGAAAACTAGTAACAATGAACATACAGCAGGGTGTGAATACCATTTTGGTCCATGTACTTAGAGACTTATTCCATTTTAATTTGATACTTTCTAATATCCAAATTTAGCTATTATACTTTTAATAAATCCTAAAATCGGTCTTGACTATAAGTTTATTAAACGTTGTGATTAACTTTTTTTTTTTTTTTTGAGATTACAACAATTAGGGGTGGGGGAGACTCGAACCCAAGACCTCTGGTCTTTAGGTGAGCATTAATGTCGGTTGAGCTATTACTCTATCGGCGTGATAAACTTAGTTATATAAACTATTCATCGACAATAATAATAATAGTCAATATTAGTCTTCCCTCTATAAATCGATTTATATAAAGATGTTCACATTTTATCTTTTCTTGAATAAAAGTTACTAATTTTATTTAGCAAGGTAAGAGTTAACTTCAAACTTTGTTATAAGAACTAATTTAAGATTTATAAAAAGTAGTACATAGACTGAAGTTGGATATTTGAAAATACATGAACCAAAAGAGTTCCAGACCAAAATGGAACGAATCTCAAAAGATAGGGACTAAAATGATAATTAACCCATAAATAAACTATAGTAGACAATCAGACAGAGTTACATACCTTGTAATCCAGATAGTAAGCATGCTGGGGAAGAAAAAAAAAGAAAAGAAATGCAATCATATATAATCTGCTCAACTGAAGAAACAAAACACATTTGAACAAGGGAAAAGTATTTCATACCTCCCACATATCCAAGCAGATGATTGGCTGCCACAACAAAATAGAGTAAATCAAATTTCTGAGAACAAAGGAATCTTAGATTCAAAATGAGGCATTAACTTACAATGTCATCCCAGACAAGTGGGCTTATCGCATTCGAAGTTGTGATCACAGCGAGTCGTTTTTCTTGTCTCTTCACTGATACAATGAGCAACAACAGTTTAGGATAACTAGACCTTGTCAAATGATGGGTCGTAAAATAGAACCATGTCATCGATCCAAATATAGAAAAACGATAGGCAAAATGTTTTCTCCTTAACTTTTGGGATCATAGAGTTGAAGGGGGAAATGGCAGTAGAAAGAAGGTGACAAGCAGAAAATAAAGTTCGTGTTTTGATCATTAATCATAAATGGTTGCAGATTTTCAGACAGCTCTATAAAGCAGCAAAAAAGTATGATAAATTATATTTGGCGATCAGAATAAAGCAATTTATGAAGTGAAGTCCAAACATAATAATCACAAGATAAACTTCAAAAACTAAGGCCCCGTTTGATAACCATTTGGTTTTTTGTTTTCGGTTTTTGAAATTTAAGCCTATTATCACTCAAATTTCCTACAATGTGTTCCACCCTTCCTACAATATATCCATCTTTCCTTAAGAAAGTAGGTGAATACTAACCAACTTTTAAAAACAAAAACAAACTTTTGGAAGCTACTTTTTTTTGTCTTCAAATTTTGGTTTGGTTTCTACAACTATAGGTGAGAGGTATCTCCAAGTAAGAAAAAACATATAGTAAGATAGTTGTTATAGACTTAAATTTCAAAAACGAAAAACAAAAAACCAAATGGTTATCAAACGGGGCCTAAGTTACTACGTTTAGTCAAAATAACACTCAAATGGAAAGAAAAAAAAAACTTCAAAAACTAAATCTTGAAGAGATTATAATTTTTGCCATGATTAGAGAGAGAGAGAACAAGCTGATACCATCTGCAAATTGGGTGAATCAAATACAGATAGTTCTTTCCACCAAAAGTACTTGCTATAAAGGTGATAAAAAAAACACTAATTTAAAAGGTTTGAACCAATGTCTGAAAACTTACAAACAAGCCAAACCCAGCCAGAACCAAAGAGTGAAAGAGATGCTTGTATAAACTTGTCTCTGAAATTGAAGAAAGAACCAAAATCTTTTTCAATTTGCTGAAGAACACCAAGTATGGGCATGCTTCCTCCTCCAGGTTGCATGGATTCCCAAAAGAAGTCGTGATTCCAGACCTGAACATACATAAAGGTGAGACTACATCTTCTTCGGACAGGGTAACATAAGATTAATCTAAGTTTGACAGATAAGAAGTAAAAAACGCATCTGAGTTTCTAGACATCAAGTAAATTTCAGGACAAAGAATTATCCTCTTATATGCAAATATAATAATAAATAAATCAAGAAACGAACCCAGCACCAAGTGGATCATAAAAGATTCATCCTTTTTTAAAAAAAAATAGAAAACAAGAAACTTTCATTGATTTATGAAAAATTTACAAAAAAGAGAACCAGACCAGTTACAAAAAAATTGTGGAGGGAGAGGCATTAAGGTGAAGCATCTTCCAAATCTCACCTTCCCCTAAAAGAACCATGATATAATATTTGGTTTCTTTCCATCTAAGGTAACAGACTTTTAACCATACAACCTCACAGCATATTCACCTTGTATATCAAGGGATAACCCACAAGTATTTGGCCTTCAGATGATAGCAATCAGGCAAAATTAGGCAGGGAAGGTTGAAGGGATATTAACACCTAAAAGCCAAATTCCATAAAATATCTTGGAAATACCATTGAACCAGATAGCTATAGCTGTTTTATTGAGAATAATACTTCCATAGCCACACAGTCTCTCAAACAAGTAGACCATTATAAACTAAAAGACTTACATGAATGGATCAATCACAATATCAGGAAGGTTTAATTCTAGCCCACATATTTTCAAGTATACCATGTATGAACATTGAAGTACCTGGTTACCATTGTTTTTTTTTTTTTTGTATACAAAACAAGACGGCTTCGTGCAAAGAAGATAACCTAAGGGTTGAGGATGAGAAAGCCCCCATCCGAGGACCTAATTACAAAGGGCATGCCAATCCAAAAGAATCATAGAGGGAGGGGTATTACAAAAGAATGAACTAGAAGTACCTGGGAAGCATTGTTAAACTCAGGTAAAGGATTCCCATTGTTATATGTAACTTTGAGAAGTTCATCTAATGTGTGGCCATATAGTATATCATTTTGGCTCAGTTGTTTGTTCAAGCCTTCAACATAGTTAAGGTGGTGTTTACCCCAGTGGACCTCTAAAGTCTTCCGACTCATATATGGTTCCAAAGCATCCTGAAAGTAGAGAATAAAATCAATCATATCGTAGTGCTGTTAAAAAGTTGATAAATATAAATCTATTTCTTTCCAGTAGTACTGCAAATGCAACAAATTTATGATCAGTTTGGTATAAATGTGTAGGCTTACTATGAAGTATGAATCTATGCTCTAAGGCGCACGCAAAGAAAACCTGGCTCAAAACTAACACCCCAAAGCACATAAATACAAGAAATTGGTGTTTTTTTTTATTCAATACATTGGGGGTAGGGGGGATCGAACCCGTAACCTCATGGTTACTAGGTCGTACAAGGAGTGGCGCAGTAGTTGAAGACTTGGGCTTTGAGGGTATGCTCCCCTCAAGGTCCCAGGTTCGAGACTCACTTGTGAAACTATTCCTTCGATGTCTCCGGTACCTGGCCTAGGGACGGGCGTGGTTACCTTATTTCAAAAAAAAAAGAAAAAGCTCAGCTCATGTTGGCACAAGAAATTGGTGTTTGTTAAGGCATGAGAGGCACTAAAGCAAATTTCCCTTCGGAAAATGAGTGAGTGCTAGTGAGGTAACTGGTAATGCGTACAATATATCAAAAAAGAAATAAGAATTTCTTATTGTGAGGTGTGGAATAGAGACAAATTAAAAATCAGGGTTTATAATAAAAAGTTTAGGTTTGTTTAGAAAAAATTAGGCATCTGATTAGAAATTGGGTCTGTTTTAATAAATGCTTAAAATGTAAAAGAAAAAAGAAGAAAGAATGAAAGAAAGAAGTAAAAAAGAAAAATAAGCTCGGATGATGTTTTCCCATAGCTACTTTTTTTCTTTCTTGAAAGGGTGTCCCATAAGAGTGCAGGAGAGCAGAACTTGTATACTGTTTGGTAGAGGGCAGCTCCAATTAAAAACCTTTCCATAGAAATTGAGTTTAGGTAGAAAAATAATTCTTAAATAGGTGACCACTATGGATTGAATTCATCACTTCTTAGTTCCTCAAGGTCCTCTTAACCACTAGGTCAGCTTGGTGACTTACAAGTTCATAGCCAACAACAGGATATCTCCAATGTCATGATGTATAACCTAGTAGACAAGAAATTACGGGTTCAAATCCTCCACCTCAAAAGTTGTTGAATAAAAAAAAAGACTTACAAGTTCATAGGGGGGTGTCTTCAAGCCATAATAAGCGGTGACTTTCATTCCTCTCGTGGCTACACCAGAGCCTCTCTTCTGCAACTTATTCTGATGCTGCAAAGAAAAAAAATGTGTCAGTATCAAATAAAATGTTCACTCCAGAAGGCTTTCAGCATGAATAAGAAGAACATTAAAAAATTTCCAAGATGGGACGATTGTTATATGATAGGAATTAGGAACTAATACTTACATCAACACTTTGGGAGAGTTTCATCAAAAAAGAAACAAACAAGAAAAACAAATAAATCAATTTCTTTTATTTATAATTTTTTGACATTAAATTGAAACTGTTGTAAGAAAAATCTAACAGAAATTAAGAGAAAAGGAGGAAGAAATATGAGCTACCTCACTAACATAAAAGTTTCTCTGAAAATCACTTTACTTCCTCAGAGTCAACAGCCAAAGCATATAACAATAGATCAAGATCTCATGTTTAAATAGTGACAAGAATATGGTAAGAACTGAAGTGTTTCAGATGCAAAATTCTGCTGAATATATGAATATGGGTGAGAACTGAGAAGATAACTAAAGAATCTCACAACAGCAAAGGATCCCTAAGTTGTGTATTATATACAATTCTCACTTCTCAAATATTACTCCCAAAATATTAGGACAGAATATAGGTCCTTGGTGCATGATCAGACTTCACATACATTGTTTCTTTAATACTAGCAGCATATATTATTCAGCAAATGGTAACTTCAATTGAGGAACTATTGCATTCTATATTTTTCCAATGCTAGTGTTAACATGAATAAGTAAAAATATTTGAAGGACCAAGAAAACATCAATCTGAGAATGTCAAGGAAAAGAGAATGTACCAGATAAGGATGCTTGGTGATCCTTAACTGCTGGGAAGAATTGATCAGCAGAAGCTGAGAGTTAACATTCAGAGGATTGTAGCAAGAAATCATTGTTTTGAATCTCTAGCAACTAAATACTCATTAGCTGCTACAGTTGTCTGCAAATCATAACTCACTGAAATCAGACTACAAAATATTGATGCCAAGATAATAATAATAATTAAAAAAAAAAAAAAAAAAAAAAAAATCATGGTTTCGAGTCTCATTAAAAGAATTAAGAAAGAAAGAAAATGTCACATGTTGCTTCTTTAGACATCCACATGGCTTCCCTTTTCACTAATCTCTGTTTCAAAACTAACCGAACACATTAAATCAGCATCAACATGTCTCATTAAGTGGCAAGGAGAAGATTAGTTGATAGTAGTTTGGAGTCTCCAAAATATGCATATTTGGAAGTTTGTGTTAAAAACTCACGAGTAAACTTAATTATAAAATTATTTATTGTTTCTGGGTCCAGCTCGTCTTGGGACGAGCTGGAGTATGTAGTATAACAAAACTCTGATTCGTTGGTTATCAAAAATAAAAACAAACAAACATGTCTCTTTGCTTGTTACGTTCTAAAAAACACAAAATTAGATTCTGAGGTTACAATTTTCAGATAATTCCAAGCATTTCAATATAGCTTTTGCAAACATACGACCACCCATACATCATCAAGAACATACAAGACGAAGATATAAACAAAACAATTTATGTGTTTTCCAAGCTTAATAAACAACCAAACACAGTTTTCTAGCTGCCAATAGAAATCCCCAATTCCAAAATCGGCAAGTTCGTTCCACTGCAGAACAAACAGAATCAAGCCCATTACCCAATATCCAGCATAAAAACACAAAACAAACGATTTTCTGCAAACCCATATGCCAAATTCTTGAAATAAACAAAACCCATTTCCCTAAACCCCCAAGAAATTGAAAAGGTAAGTGGATTGCACCTGCAGGAAAGTGGGGTTGATGCAATTCCTTTGCGCTTGATGGATAGAAATGGGAAGTGATTTTGGTTTCGTTTAGAGAAATTACAGAGCTAGATTTCAAGTCTGCTCAGTGCAAGAAGAAGAAACTTGGGATTTCCCGCGATGTGCACCTGCACAAGGATAAGAACTCTATTCTTGAAAATATAAATATTTCAAACAAATATAAATTAATTATGAGATTTTTTTTTTTTTTGAAACAATGAGATTTTTAATCTATAATAATAATAATAATAAAAATATAGGGGTTTTGGCATGTATATTAGAAAAAAGCAAAATAATTCCTCCCATAGCAGAATTTTAAAAAGTAATTCATATGTGGCAAAAAAGTTGTCCCAGGCTTGTAAAATGACTAAAATACCCATGAAGTTTAGTTTTCT
>JBBMEF010068406.1:0-10868 GCA_037832685.1 Sicyos baderoa | reverse complement strand
TCGCCCAAGTACTGCGGACTAGGCTATGCCACTTGCAGGGTTAGCTAAACCGTGCTGGCGGTCAGGAGCGGAGTTTAGGAACTCGCGCGGTCCTGCCAATGGGGCAATGTTCGTCTTGCCACTCTCGCCTCTAGATGAAGACTCCTAACAAAATCTAAGTCTACCAACAAGTCACAACATAAACAACCAATCAGATATTCAGCATGGTTCCTAACATGGCACTACGATCAACCAATAACATAACATGCTTAACCGAACAACAAGCATAGAATTCAGCATTCAGAACAAGTACGACATAGGTCTAATAAGATCATGGCATAATCCTATCCACTATTCATACATCAGTCAGATACAACATACAACAAGCAATAAATGTAATTTGGAGGGTCACCCGGAAGAAATTCTTACCTCGAACGAAGGACTAAAACCACCCGGAAGACTCGCAAGCGCTCGCAATTAATTACCAAACACCTAGCAATAATTAATCCAACAAACAACACCACTTAAGCATTTAAACTAAACCGGACAGCCCCTATGCTAAGTGGACAGCAGCTAAAAAGGCACAATTAAGACATGAATCGTTACCCGAAAAGACGACGAAAAGCACCCAACAAAGACTTCGCGGCTACGCGCGCGAGCGAGGCGGAACGAAGCTAGCGCTGCGATGGGTCTGCTGCACGCTGGACCGAGACGGACGATGCTGCCGGATGCAACATCGAGGCTAGCACTGCTGGCGCGGACGGAAGGAACATCGAGGGCGTTCGGTTGCTGGTGCGGCGATGCGTGCAATCGACTGCAGCAGAAAGGACTGCTCGGTCTTGGACGGAAGGCGACGTGAGCGAACGGCGTGGTCTGGCGCTGCTGCGATCCGCTTGGCGCGCGCGACAATGGCTGGACAGTAGCATTGGACCTTGGCAGCGAAGACGGCGATTGAACGAAAAACACAAGGACCGATTAATTCACGGCATGATCGAAACCGACAAGAAATTAAGGGAGGAGAACGTAACGTACCTGGGCAGCGAATTGGAAAATTTCCAGCGATCGAACGAGCGAGAGAGAAGAAGAGATGGAGAACGGCTAGAAATCTCCCTTTTGCGTGCGTGAAGAGAAGCAACTAACGCAAGATCCCTATTTTCCTTTATTTTTCCTTTTAATTAAATGCACAAAATTCCAATAAATCGAGGCATCTAGCCCTGGCGCGGGAAATCTTTATTTCCTTTTAATTTACATTCCAAACCCAACTTCCAAGGCATGGTTCGAACCCCAACGACGACACTTAATTAAAACCAAATACAAACTCCTCCATTTTACAAACAATCTTCACAAATCAAGAACGACCTGCAAAAACAAGAACCGGATTCTTTTAAATTTACGAACACCAAGAAACCAACTAAAATCACACAAGATTCCAAGAATCTCCAAGAGCGATAACGGCCAACTAACCTCAATCAACGATCTGAAATCCTGGGCTGTTACACTCTGGTTCTTTTGACTTTCCCTAGTCAATTTAGATTTCACTTGGGCTTTAGACTTTCGCTTCGTTTAACGTTTGGTACATCTCATCTTTTGTCGAAGTGAATACTCTCCTTTTACAGCTTGTTGGGAATCCCTGATCACTTACGTTTCCTGCTATCTCTTGCTCAATTTTCATCGAATGTTTGATTATAGATATTTACGCAATGTTTGAGCAAATGACAGCGGAGAGATGGTCACCAGAAACTTAGGCTTTTCGCCCTTTGATTCACTTCGCTCTAGCGAATGTTTTGGGAAATTTTAAATTTTTTCAGGATTGTGTCCCGCCCTTGGTTTTTGGCTTTTGGCGAAATCTCACCTTTTACTTCAGCTAAATGTTTGAATTTTTCGATGCTGAATCACTCTTTGAAACATTTTGCAATAATTTCTTTGACTTTTCGCGAGCAATTAACATTTCGCTCAAGCGAACCTCACCCCCAAACTTGGATTTTTCATTGTCCCAATGAAAACACTCAGCATCTCACAAAGTTAAAGTTTGCTAAAAGTTTAAGGCTTGGGTAAGATCTAGATTGAGTTCGCTCAAGCTAAAGATTTCGCGAAAACGAGTTTCTATACTAACGAATTTTTGAAAACTAAAGCCTCTACGTTCAACAAAATTTTGTTTCGTCAAAACTTCGAGACTTCGCCAGCATAGACAAGTGATAATGTTACTTTACAAAGAAATAAATTTGACTTTAACAAAAAGAAAGTAAAATGGACTTTGCAAAGAACAATAACAAAAAATTCGCCTAAGTGAAGAATCCATAGCATTAAAATTCAAAATATTTCGTTACATGCGAGTTTACAAGATGTTCAACTAAGCGAAAACAAGCATGCATGCATAACAAAATTCAAAAGATAAAGGAGGGAAGAAGAGTTGGGGATTGCCATTTCAATCTTCGGTAGGAGGATCTTTGTCAGGAGGATCGTCTCGCTAAAGTAGGGATTCCGAGAATTTGGGCAAAGTTGGAGCATCACCGAAGATGTCGAAGAACTGTTGAAGCACTAGGTCTCGCTCTCTACAGTACTCGAAGAAGGTGTTGAGTTTCGCTTCCGTTCGTCTCGCTATTGCCAAGGATTGGGCACTATCACTTTCCTCAGGCTTCGCTTCATTCCTTCGCTTATGCGACTTCATGGCACAAGACACGGTTTGGCCTTGAGTCCTTGGTGTTTGCAGAGGTTTCTGATCAGGTGTGGGAAGAAGAATTTGCTCGCTCGCCTGCCCGTCCACGTACTAATCTCGTTCACTATGATCCGCCCAACATTGATGGTCATGTCAGCCATAATGGCGTAGATCAGTAGTGCTCGCTCTTGCGTCATGGTGGAGTCGTGTGAGATTGGCATGAGTGAAGTCTTAATGAGCGAAGCCCAAATGCGGGCTTCGTCATTTAGGTTGGACGTCAAGAACTTGCTCCTCATAGGGCCTTCTTTCCATTTCGCCCCGACGACTCCAATAGTAGCGAGGCACTTTTCTAGTTCGTCATCTGGGCGCAATCTCAACAAGGCCTCGTACTCTGATTCATCGTTTTTGTCTTCATGAATGCCAAGGCTCTTATTCCAATCCTCTGGTGCCCAATGAATCACCTGCCCTCGCACAACGACTGTCTGGACTGAGTGATCAAGTAGGCTTGCATAGAACTTGATCACCCAGTCTCGTCTCGCTTCGGCGGGAGGCTTGACTAAGTGTTCCCATTCTTGTTGAATAATTTGGGTGGCAATCTTGTCAGGGAGACTGACTTCTGTGTCGAAACCCCGCTCTTGCAAGAAGGGCTTGCTTTGGAAGCTGACGACATTTTTCCTTATCAACTGTCGTCCCTCTTCGCTAAAGCAAAAATCCTCAGCCTCAGTCATCGGCTCTTTACCCTTGTTGGTTCTTCGTTTCTTTGGGTTGGGCTTCTTTGCTAACATTTTTAGACGTTGTTTCAAGCTGGGAGCTGGTTCAGAGGCTTTCTCTTCGTTCAACCCTTGGCGCGATTCGCCTAAATTAGCCCCAACTAAAGTTTCGCCTTGGCGAGGCTCAACATTTTCCTCTTCCTCAGGAAAATCCTCCCTTGGACTCGCAAATTCTTCGTCTTCGTCTACATTAACCTGAGCGTCAACACCTTGCTGATTGGCTTGACTAACTATATCCTCCGCTCGGGTTTCTTGGACTTCATCAACTTTTGGCTGGTTCCCTTCGCCTTCGCTGTGGCGTCCACAGCAGATTGGCCAGGTGCCAATTGTGTGTCATCCGCCACATCTTCATGCGAATACATGTGAGCAAACCAGTCTTCGTCTTTGGCAGCCCCAAAGACTTCGACGCTCGCTTGGGCGACTCCTTGGTTCGCCTCTTCTCGAGTTGCATCAGCCACAGAAGCCGATTGCAACTCGTCCTTCTTACTCCCTTCGGCCATTGAAGCCTTGGGGCTCACTTTCTTCCTTTCGCCTCTTCCCTCCACCACAGAGGCTTCGGGATCCTTCCTTACTTCTTCGGTTTCGTTCTTCGTCTCCTCCTCTCGCTGCCTCGATTCTCTCTTTTTCTTCTTCTCATATTTTCTTCTTCTCACATTTTCTTCTCTTTCTTTCTTCTTCCTTCGCCAACAGCCTTACTGCCTTGGCCTTCATTTGGGCCATCTCGTCTAAGAATTCTTGTGGAATGGCTGGACTGGCGACCTCCTTCGCCGCTCGAAAGGTACACTCGCCGTAGCGAGACTGTCTTTCTTTTCCTTCTCGGCCTTTTCCTTCTCTTCTTGCCTCGCCTTCACTTTCGCTAAACCTTTCGCCACATCAGGCGAATCCTTTACAGAGGGTTTAGCAGACTTACTTGGTGCTTTCTGTGGAAGAGGCGGAGGCATGCTTTGATTTGGCGAGTCTGACTTGGCTCCTATAACTTTTCCTTTCGCCACAACGGCTGTGTCACTTACCTTTGACGAAGCCCTAGCAGGCTTCGTTGGACTTTTCTTTTCCGGCGTCTTCTTCGTCGAACCCTCCCCAACTTGGGCTTGTTTGGACGAAGCATTCTTCTCAGAGAAGAGGTTTTTCCTCAACCCCGAGAACTTTGAAGGATCGATCTTTGGCTTTTGATCTTGCTTCACCTAATCGGAGGTCTTCTTTGAAAGATTGGACGACAAAATGTTCTTACCGGCCATTTTTGTGTTGAACGAAGAGGTTTTGAACGTTGATCGGAGAGGAACGATGAAGATGAAGAACAGAAAAATCGAAAAACTCGGAGGTTGAGTTGCAGACGAGAGAGAGGGAAGTTAGGGTTTTTAGTCGCGTAAAGAAGAAAATGGAAATGGAATTGGGTATTTATAGAGGCGAATTAGGGTTTTGGGGAAGTGGAAACGGCGCTTGGCGTCGGTGAAATCTGGGTCGTCGAATTCTTCATCTTTGTTCCACGTGGCGAACAGGGGCTGAACGCGGCAGACGAGACGAAGCGTGTCAGGTGGTGCGAGCGTTTCAGGCGGCGCGCAGGACTCAAATGATTACCCTGACGTCACGACAAGGCTCCAACGACTCTATTTCCTGACGTCATCGCGTGATTTGAACGAAGTATAATCCTTCACTTGTGCGAAGGAGTAGTGGAAGCGAAAATGAAGAAATCCGAAAATTTCCAAAGTGGACGATTCTCGTTTTAGCCACAAATTCTATAACACGGCGAAAACTAACTACAAAAGCAATTAAACACTAGAATACTGAAATATGTACAAACAACATTATACTAACCTGGTCTGGAGCAATTTTCATGAAATTGACGAAGATAATACCTTTACTCCAGCGAAAATATCAAGCAAACGGCCAGATAATGATCTTATGTGGTTCCCCATCCTTTATGACTTCTTTGAGCCTTCGTGAGTGCTCAAATATTTTCACATTATCACCTGAAATTGGGATAGATTGCAAACACGTTAGATTTTTAAATTGAGCGATTTTACATACCTCGTTTGTCAAGGTTTCGTCTTGAATTTCCTCATTCGCTTGGTATTGCTCCACCTAGTAGTTGTCAACACATGGTTTGTCATCCCTCTTAAACATAAATTCTTTAGGGCACAAAGGTGGAGGAATTTCAAGCGTGGTCAAATTCTCCCTGGAACTTTCGTCAGCTTGAGGTAATTGGATCAACTCATCAACCAAGAATTCATTTTCTTCCATAGGCTTTTGTTCAGCATTCGCTTCGTCATAATAATCTGCGAACATCTCCTTGAGAGTTCGCTCCATAGTGGCAGAAGCAAATGATTTTGCCTCTGGATTCATCTAGAATGCCTTCTTCGAATGCCTTCTTCGTGGTCAAATGTGTTCGCGAGGAATTGCTTCAATTGGGCGAACGTTCCTTCCTCATTGTCCCTATAACAGGAAATTGTTCGTTTTGATGGAGCAATTTAAACTCCTTGTTTGTTCCAAATTCACCATAGTTGGTCGATTGAGGTTCGCTTATATTGCTTCGCTCAACTCCTTCGTTGGTGGACTCACAATCTAAGGTCTTAAGGATTATGTCACATTTGGCTAAGGCTTCTCTAAGCAGGTTGTCATACGAAGTGCCGGACGAATGTTCGTATTCTAGCTGATGTTGAATGCCTGAGCTAAATTGGTTGTTTGCTTCGTCACACACACGGGCATTGAGTTGATCAAGTCTTTGTGTTGCATTTTGCAAAATCTCATACATCGTCAAGTCAGGATTTGCAGGGGTCTCTTCGCAATTGTGGCTGTCTCCACAAAAGATTTGACTCTGGAAGTTCTTTGAATAATTCTCTTCTTGCCAAGAAGATTGAGCACATTGATCGTCCCAGTAAAGGCTTGCTTGGGCAAAGTGTGGCATAGCAAAATTCAGCACTTCGTAGTTTGGAATTGGCGAAAGGTTGAAATTCCATTGATTCTGCTGAGCTGTTGTCTCATCAACATATTGATTCGGATAGACGAAGTTATACAAGTTTCCTTGATAATTCTCCATTTTTCAAAATCTTGACGAAATAATTTGGCTCTAGCGAAATCCAATAACGAAATTCAAACTTTTGGTAATACCTACAACAAAGGCAGAGTTAAATTTGCTAGCTCTTAAATTAAGCACTACTCTATAAACTACACTTAAACACTAGTTTTTGAACTTGTCCCCGACAACGGCGCCAAAAACTTGTACGAAAATTTCACATCACAATATTGTAAATATAAATAAATGGAGGATAATAGGAGAGAGAGTGATGACGTGTCAATGTCAGTTTCGCTTTAGCGAAACTCTCTCTAACATAGCGAAAGTGTGTGAAATCCTAAGAAATGTGCAAGTATACACAGTCCTTGTTGTAGCAAGCTTTAAAGTAAGTAAATGTCATCTCCACAGGGAAAAGTTAAACTTATGCTCAAGCGAAATTTAGAGAGTTGAGTAATGAATGAATTAAAGTTGAAGACGTGATTAAATTAAGTAAAATAAAGATAAAACGAACATTGGAAGGGAATAAGACTCGTCGGGTGGTTTCGCTTAGGTGAAACCTCACAGGTTAAGGGCGAACATCGTTCGCTACTCTCTTGGCTCTCTCGAGCTCTTAGAAGCGGTTCTCTCGAACTCTTGGTTTGGTTCTCTCGAACTCAAACACTATAACGAAGCGAACAACACATTAACCACCATGATATACTGCGTGCTTCTCTTTGGCTCTCTCGAGCTCTAAGTTGTCTTTCTCAAGCTCCTCGTTTGGTTCTCTCGAACTCAAACTCGCTAACCAAGCAACACAGCACCAGACGAACCTTATATCTAAGCATTCATTTTACATGCAAGCACAAACTTAACAAAACCTAGTATTATAACATGCAACTTTGCTCTATCACATATGCTTCTCTCGAAGACGAAATAAAGCTAACACATCAAGCATAATATTCAACTTAACTAGAAGTTTGGCTTAGGCGAAACTTCCCTACTTGCCCACTTCCTTCCAACAAACTGATTAGCTACTCATGCAAGAAAGTAAAGACGAAACAAATAGAAAAGCATGGAAATAATTTCATTAAAAGCGTGTAAAAGTGTTCGCTACAACTATGCTAAGGCGAAAGTAAAGAAAGCAATAAACTAAACTACGAAACAACTGTATATGCCAAACGGGTAAGAACAACGCATAAAACTAAGGAAAAACGATCGAAAACTTAGGCTACAGCGAAAGATCCTTTGGGAGTCGGCCCGGGCGTTCCTCTCGGACTCGACCACCACGTCTCTCTGGGATTCGACCCGAACAAATGAAGGGAAACGGCTCATTTTATAGCAAACTTCAACGAGTGCGACAACTTCTGCTCCACGATCTCACGTGCAACGACTGAGATTGAACAACATATCTCGGATCCTTGACACGCGTCCTTCGACAGAGGTGATTTCGTCTTAGCTTCGCTAAAACGAAACTATGTCAGGCTGGTTTACTTCGTTGTGCACTGGTTCGTTAGCTTTGTGGGGACGAAGTGCATCTTCTTCTGGTTGGCTTTGTTGAAATGTTGAGATGAAGTGTTTTGGCTTTGACGAAACGTTGCTTCGTCGTAACTGGTTAGACGAACACTTCGTCTTTTGAGCTTCCCTTTGTTCGCTTTGGCGAATTTCCCTTCATGCTTGAACTTCGCTTTGTTTCATTAAGTTCGCTGTAGATACTTGAAAGAAACATTAAATCCTTCAACATTGTATAATTGCACACAATCAAGCACTTTCGCTACAACCAAACTTCTAAAATGCATCCTACTCAGAAAATCATAGGAACATTCGGTTAAGCAAAATAATGACATAACTGAGCAAAAATTCTTATTAATTCTATTAAATATTAGCAAATTCATATAAAAATATATCTTATTTTCCTACTTTAACTCTCAATTCTCGAGAGTTATCAACCAACGTCTTCATTATTGACGGTGAAGCTCTCATGAAACCCTTATTCGCACAAATGAAGAAGATGAAAATAATACTGTTTAACTATAATACTATGTAACTCATGATGATTTCTTGCAGAATTCTGCAGTGCACCAGCGTTGTCGTGATTGATGGCGACTCTCTCATGAAACTCTAATTTACACGGATGAAGAAAATGAAAATAATACGATTTTATCTGTAATACAACATTATTTTTTAGTACAACTATAATACTGTATGACTCAAAACATAAATAATACTACTGTATTACAATGCACATTACATAAATGCAGTATATTTATTATAATACCTAAATTGTATTGTTCGTGAGTTATTATACAATATCATATATGTGTATCCATTTATGTTATAACTCTAAATTTGTATAGATGTAGACGATTTATGTACGGTTCATAACAATAATAATAGTCTTATAAAGACAATATTGAAATAGAAAGAACATTTCATAAATACGGTGTATTTTTTTATAATTCTCAAATTGTATTGTTTTAAATAAAAAAGACGTTGCCCAGATACAGTAAACAGACACGTCATTCGTTTGTCGGCGACTGAAAGAGCTTGGACGATTGTCGAAATATGTGAGACGAAGGTTGCACATTACTCTCTCGAACATCTTCATTATTCATATTCTCCTTTTGTTTTAGTAATACATAATTAGTACAACATATAATAATATTGTATGTTATATATCATATTGCATTAATACCCTATATTACTTTCATCAATAACAATAACGAAATACACATCTCAGCTTGCACATTTATCTCTTCATTTTGCTTATTTCCACCTTATTTTAATAATACTGAATTAGTTCATCATATAATAATACCGTATAATCAATTAATCAAAGTAGATTATTAACATGTATTAATACGGTACACACCGTGTGTTCAGTCCGTGTTGTTGTTTTGTTTGATAACATTCCTTAATTCCAATCAAAACAACAACACTAATAATACCATACATATACATATCAGATTCAACAACACCGATAATACCATTCATATATATACTAGATTCAACAACACCTACTAAATACCAAACAACAATATCATTATATATCGTACATGCATTTAACAAAAAATAGAAATTTGTACACAAACAGTTGAAAATCCCAAAATCCACAAATCAACACACAATAAAAAACCCAAAAATCCCTGAATTAGAAATGACGTTCAGAAACCCTAGACCTCAAACAACAATGAAATCAAACAAATCCGTCTACAAATTTTTAACGGATTCACTAATCCTAAACGAAATCCCTAAATTTTTCGTTCAAACCCTAAAAACAATTGATGAACAATATAGTTTATTTTACGCGGGCAGTACATAGCGTATGTAGATTTCCGAACAACAAAATATTTTCTCGCGGGAATTAGTTCTATGTTCGTCGTCTTCAACCCGAAAGCTTCGAAAACTCTTCAATGGAGTTTGAGCTGCGTAGAAGACGAATAGTCTCTAATAATGAGATTCGACGGTTTTAGAATGAAATGATGAGCACAATTTGTGGGATTTGGGTTTGTTTCCATTTTTAATTTAGAAAATACAAAAGAATTTGATAGCATTTAATGAGGAGGAGGACATTGTTGTAATTTAGTATTTTTTTGTAATTAGTGATGCTTAAACAAAAATTAGAATTGCTAAATCTTTTTATTTTGCCTAATATTGTAAATGTCTTTTCAATTTGGTCTATTCCTGACAAAACCCCTAAAATAAATTTAAATAGAAATAAAATATGGTCTAAATTAAATGATATATGTGAACATCAAAATATAAATCATGTGCTCCCTTTGTTATGACATGACAACCAATATAGTCATGTTTTTTTAAAAAATAAAATAAAATATCAAGATATTATTATTATTATTATTTTAGATTTAAAAAATGAAGATCGACCATTGTTGGTCAAAAGTTCACGCGATACTCAGTTATGCTTCAACAAAATGTAAATGATGTTTAATTTTTTATGTATATTTTGTATTTAGAATGTGCAAGCATACACAGTTCTATTGTAGCAAGTTTTAAAGTAAGTAAAAGTTATCTCCAAGGGATTTTCGTGTCATATTCATTCGAATTATAAGAGTTATGATAATGGGGGATAAACATTGTGATGAATCTATAACTAAGTTTGTGCAAATAAATTGTTAAAGCGAAATAGAAGTAATCTTAATAAATTGAATTGACAAACATGTAATGATTATAGACATGGAATTTATCGAGTTAAAAGATATCAGAAGAAGGTTAGAATTTTTCAAGTATTACGCTGCAGCGACGAGGTGTTATGGTGAGAAGCGAATTACTGCTTTACTTTAACTCAGGCTCTCTCGAGCTCTAGCATTTTAATATCAACACAGCCGACAACACTAGTAAAACCTTATCTCTAAGTGTTATTCAAATTGCTAGTTAAAACTTGTAAAGACCCGACCCAAAATACGGTCCTAAACTAGGCCTTTACTACATGCATGACTTAAAAGCGGAAAATCATTAG
>JBBMEF010068395.1:0-10869 GCA_037832685.1 Sicyos baderoa | reverse complement strand
TTACTTAAACTAAAGAATAAAGTAGACAATTACCTAATTAATTTTTATTATTTAGACATTTAGTGTGATTTCCCATATTTTATTGATTAGAATAAAACTTTTTAAACATTATAAAATTAGTTCAACCAATCACTTATTTTTAATTTCTAAAAAATAAAAATAAAAATAAATAAAATGGTGACGATATTTAATTTGTTTTAAAAATGCCAAAGTCGTTGGAAGAAAAGGGATTCCTCCAACAAGTCTCACTTGTCAATTTCCCCCATTTCTTCGTGGGCCAATCAGTAATTAACGGGCCAACTAGCCTTCAAGAGTTCCATCAATACTTTTATTTTTTTTTATTTTTTTTTTGTCAAAACCAATAATTTGATAAATTATTATAAATGCTAAAATTCAAATTAGTTATAAATATATATTTTCATATATATATATATATATATATATATATATATATATATATTAAACTTTTGTTGTTTCTCAAAAAGTATATATATTGAAAAAATAATAATAACTACTTTTAATTTTCTAATTTAAGCTCGTTTGATATCCATTTGGTTTTTGTTTTTTGTTTTTAAAATTTAAGTTTATTCTTACTCATGTTTCATACGATATATCAATCTTTCTTTATGTGAATGTTAATCAACTTTCAAAAATAAAAACAAGTTTTTAAAGTTTTTTTTATTTTTAAATTTTGATTTAATTTCTACACATATAGATGAGATGTAGATATCCAAGTAAAAAAAAAATATAATAAAATAGTCATTATAACCTTAAATTTCAAAAATTAAAAATCAAATATTTATAAGACGAGACTTTAGTTTTAGTTTTCGTAAAAATCAATAGTATTTCCATTTTAATAGAATATAAAAAATATATATAGAATTAAGATCCATAGAATTTTTTTTTTTTGAAGGAAAAATTCAAAAATTAAGTTGGAAGTTCTTCTCCTACACAATGGAGATTCCCCTTCACAAGTTCAAAAAGGTAAACAACATTACAAAAAAGAATATTTTCCATCCATTGATGATCAATATTTTTAGAGGCCGCAAAACAAACCAGCTTATGTGCAATTAACTCAAATGAAGAAATCAATCAACTTAAATCACATAACCATAAAAATTCGATTAACAGGAGAGTTTCACTCAATTTATCTTATAAATATATTACGTTGTCATTAAATATTCAATTTTGGTCCTTAGAATTTGTTGGTTGTTCAATTATTTTTCTAAATAGTTATTTTTTTAGTTTGATTTCTAACTCTTTGTTTTCAAAATTTATAGTAAATAAAAAAGAAAGAGAATGAAAGAAAAAAAAAATGAAAAACCAAGAGGAGAAGAGATGATGGAAGAGAAGTAAAACTTATAAAAAGATAAATAACAAGTATTTAAAGGCCATCATAAGTCGTTGCTCAATGTCTTGTATACACAATGACTAAAAAATCATGGGCTCGAATCTCCCTACACTAATGGTTATAATTTCAAAAAAAAAAACGTCAACTTTAAGTTATGAATTTGAAGTATCTCGATACCACATTTTAGGGACAGACCAATAATGTCCTGACTCGTGAGTATAGAGGGGCAAAGCTCCAAATTCCTAATTTTCAACAAAAAAAAAAAAAAAAAAAAAGACAAATAACAAAGATGATGAACCAAAATTGGACAAACAACAAATTCAAAAACTAATACCTGACATTGAAAATTGAGCAACTAAAGATGATATTTTAACCTCATATATTAAGATGTGGATGCTAGTTTCAATTCAATATACTCTATTTTGCAAACAAAATCAGACCAACAAACCCAAAAAGAAAGAGGTGTTAGGGATGTGAAATTATAGAGTAATTATTTGTGATTAATTATGAACAAAAGGGAAGGAGAGTAAAATGTGAATGTTATTTATCTGATCATATATCAACTAAAAAAGCCCCAAAGATTAGGGCTCAAAAAAACCAGTCTCAAGAACAACAACAACAACAAGAACAGGGCAGAGGCAGAGAGAATCTTCACTTCACATACAGATTAAACCCACCATCTTCCCCAATCTCCATATCTCTACAACCAGATACTGATTTCAAAATTCCCCAAAAAAAGAAAGAAAAATAAACCCCCTCTATTTCGTTTCAGATTCGGGTTTTACTGAGCTGTTTTCTATCTAAGCGGCGGCGACGGTGCCGGCGCGGTAATTGGAGTAATCCGACGGCGGAGACGACTTAATCGGCGAAGTGGAGGATCTTCTTCTTCGCTGTTCCTCTTTTCGCCTCGCAATCGAGGAAGATCTCCTCAATTTCCTCTCCTTCGCTTCGTCTTTCTCGATTTGTTCGAATCTGCACTCTTCGCTGCAGAATGGCGTGTCGCCTCTGTAGGAATCAATCGTCAAACAAAGTTAATTCAAGAACTCCCAAATTTAAATCCCTAAAAACGCAAAACCCATTTGGTGCAAACGAACCTGTACATGAAGATGTCGGAGTTGTCTCCGATGGGTTTCCGGCAGAGGGAGCAGGAATCCAGGAAATGGGGGGGTCTGGGAGCGGCGGTGGAGGGGCGGCGGAAGTGGTGGTGGTGGTGGTGGCCGGAGACTCCGGCGAGGGAGTGGTCGTCGTCGTCGTCGGTTTCTTGGAGGAAACAGGGTTTTCTTGAGGAATCCATGAGAAACGAGAGGGAGAAATTGAGAGATTTGGGTTTCAGAGAGAAATGAAATTTGTGAAGGTTTTAAAGAAAGAAAGTGTGAAATGAAAACCACTGCTCTGAATCCGTTGGCTCGAACTACAAGGCTTTGTAATTGGATGGTAATTTACATCCAACTCCTTTTTCTTTTCTTTTCTTTTTCTTTTGGTTTTTCTTATTTAATTATTATAAATTAAATTTCAATTAAACAAAAAAACAAAACAAAAAAACAATTGCGAGTAATTGTTTTTAGCTTACTATATATATTTCCTTTTTCATAATAAGAAAACTTAGAAGGTAATGAATAGAAGTTATTTTGAAGAGTACAAATTTAAAATTTGTAGTCAAATATTTATTTGAATGTGATTTTTATGTATAGAAGTTAGAACAACAATTTTATATCAATATTAATTTAGAATGATAAGTTATTTTGACTAATTAAAAAATATGATTACAAATAAATTATTAAAAGTGAATTATTTTGAAAAGTGAAAAAATAATGATATAAAAATGAATAGTTGTTTTTTAGTAGTTATAAATGAGTTGTTATTATTATATGGATAGCAAAACATTTCATTTCTAAAGCTAAAAGTGAATAAAGTACTATGAAAATCAAATTTCCCCCTTTTTTTATTCACCATTAAAATTTAAAAAACTTTTAAATTTTACTTTATTTGTAAAGATCAAAGCTTACTTGATATGACATAGGAAATTGATATGAATTTGATAGAAAATTCTCTGATATGTTGTGAAGTCTAAAGCTAATTTCTTACTTTATTTTTTGTTTAAAATCAATAATGTAAAAAATAATAATTTTAACCACGTGAAATCTCGTTACTAGACTCTAATAAAAGTTAAGGGCGTACAAAAAAATCGATAATCCAAGCAATCCAAATTATCCAACTCAGATCGTAAGAGTTGGATTGGGTTATAATTTTGTTGAGTTAGATTTAACTATGATTTTAGAGTTTTTTTTTTTGTTGGGTTAGTTAGTGGGTTGATTAATTTTTGGTTTGTTCAACCCAACTTAAAAGGGAACTAAGAGTATATTATATATATTAGATGTGTGTATATAAGATAAATTTACAAGATAGATTTTTAGTATACTTGCAAATTTTCTAAAAAAAATTATATTAACAAGATAGTAGTAAGTTGAAGTATAGTAGCCAATATGAGCGGTTGTCCAACGACATTAATATATGTTCAACGAGTTACACATATTTATGAGTCTATGAATTGAATTTTAGAGAGAAAATTAAGAATAAATAACCCGTGAAAAAAAAAAAAAAAAAACATGGTGTGGTCCTCAAGGGGCAGCCTAACGGTAGAGAATCAAGACTTCGATGCATGTTTCTTTAAGAGATCTATTCTTGATTCGAGACTTTTCGAAAATGCTTAAACTAGAATTCCCTTTGAAGTATTCCGCTGTCACAACTCAAAAACGGGCGCTAGAGGATGGTTTTGCAAATCACGAGTCTCACCATTTTTTCTTTATCTTTTAATATTTATTATCAATAATAATATAATATCAATTACTCTAAAATTGCTTTTATAGTCCTTCAAAATAAAAAGGCTACATTTTATAAAAGAAATTAATTGAATCACAATATTATATATATATATATATATTTGTTGAATTTTGATTATTTTAATAAATATATATATTTAAATTATATAATCATTATACAAGTTTTCTTTTCCTTTCTAATGATTAATATAAATTTATAATTTCAAGTCTATAATGTCTTTAACTTAGTATTTAAAAAAAAAATATATATTTTAATTTAATAAGATCTTATCAAATAAGTTGGTGGTAGTTAGTTATCTTGTTTACTATTAATTCATTCTAACTCTACGAGTGGTACAACTGCTCTCAAATAATATGAGAGCCAAATATCGATTTCCAAACTCAAATTTGTGACCGTAAAATTGAAATTATGAATTTACACCAAATAAAATATAATAATGATATATATTATTTCAAATCAATACTATATTTTATTATTAGTATATCATGTATACTATTTTTATAATAATAATGAGGGTTTGAATTTTATATTTTTGTATTATGTATTATTAATTTGTACTTATTTAAATTATTTATTATTAATTTTTGTTATATAACTTTTTATTTATATAACTACTCAAAACAACTCATCACTTCTTAATTATATAATAATTATAAATTTAAGTTTTATAATAATAAATTTTAATTATAAAATTGCCCTATTCAACATTATTTTAGTATTTTATTCCTGATTTCAAAGTTAAAACCCAGTAAATCAAATATAGTGTATATTTTAACGGTATTCAATTTTAGAGAATCCTGATTATCAGGATTTTGATTCAAAACTCAACCAAACGCCTACATAGTTTTGATCTTAACGAATGTCATTTCTTAAAAAAAAAAAAAAAAAAAAAGCTTAGCATTTTTTACTTTATAATCTTTTAGGGCATGTTTGGCTAGAAAGGAAAGGAAGGGAAAGGAAGGGAAAGGAAGGGAAGTGATAATAAATTTGTGTTTGGTAAGAATAGATGGGAAGGGAAGTGCTAATAAATTGGTGTTTGGTGGGGAGAGAAAAGTGATGTGATGTTTCTATATAATAAAAATAATATATATTTATTCTTTTTGATATAATATTCATTTTTTTTTTCAATGTCATTTTAAGATTTATTTAATTTTATTTATATATAATAAAAAAGTTGCATTTATAAAATTTTGATGGATTATAAAATTAATGTTTATTAATATTTATTTTTATATAAAAAAATTCAAATGTATATATTGTCGAAAAA
Source organism: Sicyos baderoa (assembly GCA_037832685.1). NCBI lineage: Eukaryota > Viridiplantae > Streptophyta > Magnoliopsida > Cucurbitales > Cucurbitaceae > Sicyos > Sicyos baderoa. The sequence continues at coordinate 5,410 of JBBMEF010068395.1, read as the reverse complement.
ATTGAAAGCATAAATAATTAATAATATATATTTTAACATGTACACACATAGATCCAAGGATTTCAAACTTAATTTTGACATAAGTTCCAAACTTAATTTTGACAATTTAATTTTGAATAATAATATAATAAAATGTAATTATAAAAACATTAATTTTTTATATAAAAATTCGCTAATTTTCAGTTTAAAGGATAACTCATTTTATTTTAATTGTTACTTGACAAGTATTTAATTTTTATATATTTTGATCATTTCCACTATTAAATAATTAAATTTGGTAATAAGATATGAACAATCAAAATACAAAAAATTTAAATTGCTAAGCATTATAAAATAAAAGTTGAAGGCAAAATTCAAAAAAATTAAATATAAATACATAATAAGTTCGATAAAAAAAAAATAAAGAGAAGAAAATTTGTAATTAGAAATTTAAAAAGTAGAAAAATGGATTAAGAAAAAAAAAAAAAAAAAAAAAAAAGGTTTGGTTATCCCTTCCCTTCCCTCGTGGGAAAGAATAACCCAGCTGACCAAACAGTGGGATAAAACTTCCCTTCCCTTACCAGTGATAACCAAGTGGGCCAAACATGCCCTTATATATCGAGTGAAAATACAAATGAAATTGGTTAAATAAAATCATTTATACCTGTTTAATAATCATTTGATTTTTTGTTTTTTGTTTTTGAAATTTAAGTGTATTTTCACCCAAATTTTTTAGTATGTGTTTCACTCTATCTACAATACATTCATTTTTCCTTAAGAAAGTGGAGAACACTAACCAACTTTGCAAAAAAAAAAATATAACTTTCAAAAGTTTGTTTTTAAAAGGTTGTTAGTATTCTCATACTTTCTTCAATGGATATATGGTAGGAAGAGTGGAACATATTGTAGTAAATTTGAGTAAGAATAGATTTAAATTTCAAAAACAAAAACAAAAAACCAAATGATAAAAACCAAATGATTATAGACGGGCCTTAGTTTTTTGTTTTCTATTTTTTAAATTAACTTATTTTTACTCAAATTTCGTACAATATATCTCACATTTCGTACTTTATGAATGTAAAGTATGTGAATGCTAACTACCTTTCAAAAATAAAATAAATTTTTGGAAATTACTTCTTTTTTGTTTCTAAATTTTAGTTTAATTTCTATAAATATAAGTGAGAGGTAAATATCTAAATAATATATATATATATATATATAATAAAATAATTATTATAAACTTAAATTTCAAAAATAAGAAAGGGAAATTGTACTCGAGAGTCAAATTTCACAAAATAATTACAGATTAAAGCAAATTTGAAAATATTTGACATCTATAATCAAATATACAATATAAATAAATTCATCATACAATATAATTAAAATATTTAATATTAATTATACTATATATTTAACTATGGTTGCTAAATATATATTTATTTACCTAATATTATAAATATTTTTTCAATTTGGTCACAAAAATCCCAATAAAAAATCGAATTTACATCCAAAATCAGTCTCATTCTTGAAATAAAAAATTTGTGTAAATTCAAAGTCACAAGTCTCACATGAATTCACCAAAACAGTGGCATTTGATGTAAATAAGTTGGAAAAAAAGGGTAAACAATTAAAGATTGCTCATTTCTATACTAAAAATATCTTTTCATACTGAGTTTTTCTCTCTGTCCTTTAATGGTTAGAGCTGGGAGGGCCCTACTCTAGGCTTCTTCTCAAAGACTCGAAATTCAAGCAATAGTGACGTCATTAATTGTAAGATAAAAGCAAACACGTAAATAAGAGGTCCCACGCTCTCGGATCGCGCGTGAGCTTGACGTGTGCGCACCGCCTACCCTATTCTTTCCTCCACTCTCGTACGTTTGCCATTAATTGGATTTCCTCTTCTTAACAAAAAAACATAAAAATAAATAATAATAATAAAATCATATTTGTTCGCCTATTTTCACTTTCTTAAGCCAGAAGGAAATAGCACAAATTTTGAATTTGAATTTTTTTCACTCTATTTTTTAAATTCGGTTAAAATGTATTTGTGGAATAAAAGTTTAAACAAAATCCTCAACAAATTAACAAGCTCTTCAATGACACTAAAAAAATTTACTATACCTTAGCCATGCTCATAAATATTGTTCATTTCACTTTGTATGACATTAACCTTTGTGTTTAGATTGGATTGTTTTTTTTTTTTTATAATTGGGAAGAATTTGTTTTAGATTTGATGAAACCACATGAACTAATTATAGTAATTAAGTCCCTGTTTGATAACCATTTGGTTTCTTGTTTTTTGTTTTTCAAATTTAAGCCTATTTTTTTTCAAATTTCCTACAATTTCTTTTATCATTTCTACCATGTATACATCTTTCCTTAAGAAAGTAGGAAAATACCAACCAACTTTTAAAAACAAAAAAAATTAGTTTCTCAAAGTTTGTTTTTGTTTTTAAAAATTTGTTAGTATTTTCCTACTTTCTTAACGAAAGATGGATAAATAGTAAGAAAGATGTAACACATTGTAGTAAATTTGAGAAAGAATAAGCTTAACTTTAAAAAACCAAAAATAATAAACCAAATAATTATCAAACGGGGCCTAGATCGTAAGAACTTAATTTTAACTTTCAAATCATAATGATTCAATTTATAATATATCTCATTTTATATTATAAATAGTTAACAGAAATTCTCTATGTATAATTTAGGGCCCCTTCAAGCTTCTCCTTCTATTTATACTAAAAAAATAATTTTAGTGCAAGTAGTACAAGTTAATTATGTAACATTTTAATTTTTTTAAAATGTTTATAATTTAATAAGTTAGTGACGCAATTATTTCATTATTTGGTTGTAATTCAGTTCAACATCAATATCAAAAAAGAAAATTATTAGTGTGGTTATTATAAATGAAAGTTTTATTGTAACAAAAATCATCCTAAAGTTTAAAAGAATAGAGTTTATTATAAGAAAAATTGTTGTGTATACCAACTTTAAGACCCTCAATTAAAATTATAGCACATTTTTATCAAAAATTTCTTTATACCAAAATTTTGAGTGATTTAACTCAATCAAATTTAATCAATAACTAGTGATTGAACTCAATGAGTTTATTAAGTGATTGAGCTCATCTGATTGAGTTCAATCAATAACTAGTGATTGAATTCAATCACACTCAATCACTCGATTAGTTTCAATTTTTTGATATATGTGCAATTATTTTCAATTTTGTGCTATAGGTGCAATTTTTTATCCAATTTTTATTATACTTGAAAAATACCTTTATTATAAAATGATTAAATGAGTATTGTAGCGGGAAATAAATATATAATATAATATATTAATTATATTATATTAATTATATTATAATTAGTAATTCAAACACAATTAAGTGATTATAACTCAATATTTACCCACGGACTCAAACAGTCAAACTCCCCTTAAATTGTAGTCTTTCCAACTTTAAAAAATATTTGTTTCTTAATTAATCCGTTTAAATATATTTCAATCTTCTTTATCAATACTTTTAAAATAGGAATAAATCGCTACAACTTTTAATATAATCTTATAAGTTGCTATATATTAATTTAAAGAACTATCGAATGGATCGGTGACGCGATTGATTATCTGATTTGGAGTTAATCTATTTTTATTTCACGGTCACGAGTTCATACTAAAAAAAAATAAAATTAAAGACTAAATTATTACAAGTTTGAAAATAGGAGAACCACATTTTATTATAAAAGTTTAAAAGAAAGTTCGAGATTAGAAAAATAATGTTGAGGGTTTAGAGTCAAACTAAACTCGCATTAAACCTAATTAGTATAACTTATGATAAATCTTGGGAGGGTCAAATGATTTTAGTATGAAACCTGCTAGAAATTAAGGATATGAACTGTAAAAAAAACTTAAAACTTAAAATGTTATGATTTTAATCTATATTTAATATTAAAAAAAAAACATATTCATCAATCAAATAATTATATTATAAGATTTGATCATTTGTCTCTCACAAATTATCTAGATGCATGTAGAATATTGAATGTTATGTGTTTCTACTTTATAACTATTCCTGATATTTCATCAACATTTTTTAGAGTAAATATTAATTCCGATTTGCTTCACAACTATATATTTATTGTAAAGTGGGTTATGAGTTTATTATTTAACTTTTTTTTTTTTTTTTGGAAAATTCCATTTCTTTCATGGTTGGTTTAGGAAAGGGAATTTGCGATGTATAGCAAATTTCCTACGCTGCATTAGAATTATAGCAAATTTTAAAAAATATTATAAATATAACAACTTTTTTTTTATAGACTCTATCAGACATTATTGATGGAGTTTATTGATGGAGTCTATCAGACACTATTGATGGAATCTATCAATCTGATTTTGCTATATTTGCAAATATTTTCAAAAAATTGATATTTACTCAATGTAAATTCACCTTTAGTAAACCCATTTTCAATTGTAATATTATAGTCATTTTTACAAAGTTTAAAGTAGTTTCACCATTTTCAACTAACTTTGAAATTTTTGCATTGTGGAAATTTCTTCTTTGGATTATTCGGTCAATGGACAAAATTAAATGGGTCCACAAGGAATCGTTTCTTTTTTCAAAATTAAATTTATCACTTAAAGTTCATTTTGGAAATTCCTAGCCATAGAAATATATGTTTTACAAATTACAATAACCGATTTTAATTTCCTCCCCCGGACAAAGTGTATTATTTGGGTTCTAAAAATGATTGAGTGGATTCTTGAAACAAAATTTTATAAAAATTAATTTTAGAAATTGAACTCGTGATTATGATATTGAATTGAATTTCCGACCGACTCATTGCACAAAAATTAGAGAGAGTTGAACATAATATTTCAATAGCATTTTGGACCTTTCTGTTTTGATAATGAGATTTATGATTATTTCATTTTCAACACTAAATTAAATTTAATTCAATCATCAAAAGGGACCCTCCACTCAAAGAAAATGGAGTCCATTCCTTACTTTGAGGAGCAGAGCATAGTGAAAATTATTATTATTATTATTATTTTATTTTAAATTTTATAATATTTTAAAAAAGTAAAGGTGGAAGAAAAAGAAAGGCGTAGACTTTGATAAGTTCAACGGAGAGTTGGTGTTAGTTAACGGGTGGCATTTAATGCCTTTAAATTATTATTTTAATAATTACTTTTTAATTAACTCAAATGTTTGTTTCTAATATTTAGAGATGATTTAAAATGAATATTTGTTAATTTTTTTTTTAAAATATATGTAAAATTATGTTTTTAGTTTTTGTGTTTCAAAAATTAATATTTTTATTCTTTATATTTTGATAATATTGATAACTCTCATCAAGTGAGAGTTAAAAGTAGGAAAATAGATAAATATAAACAGGAAATCGCTAGCATTGAGTATAAATAGATGCGAACTTTC
>JBBMEF010068385.1:0-10869 GCA_037832685.1 Sicyos baderoa | reverse complement strand
CTGGTCGCGTGGGTCCTCCCACCCACGCGACCTAAAAAAAAAAGGGTGTCGCGTGGCTCCCACCCACGCGATGCCCCTAGTTTACAAATATTTTGGGGTTTTGACCCATTTTTGCCATTTTTTTTTTTTGACCTTTGGTTGCAAAAAATCCACAATATAATGCCAACTGCCAGGACAGTGATGTTATTTGATGTAACCTTTGTTGACATTTTTAGCAAACATATAAGGAGCAAAACACCATTACATTTCAAAAGTTAATTGAGGATGAAATTGACTCAAATGTTAAAAAATATGAAAAGTAAATGGTATTCACCTAATTTAAGAGATAGAACCATTATCAATAAAATGAGGTAACTATGATTATCACTTTGAAAATGAGTTTAAAATGTATAATTTAAATTAATAAAAAATATATATGTTATCTAAATTTTAATTATGTAAATTAATGAGTAAATTAAGTTAGGAGAATATTTATGACAATTTCATATAATTATCTAAATATTTTTAGATACACCTAAAATTATTTCAACAAAACAAACATGACTATATTTAAGAATGTCGCAGTTCTATCATTTCAGGTATTTATAATTATGAATATCTAACGATTTTGGTTATCTTAATTATTAAAAAAAGGAACAACTCCTAAGAGTTTGTGATTTTCCTCCACCAATTTGTACTTAAAAAATAGAGCTTTTTTCGAAAATAGACCATATTTGAAAAGTATTTGCAAATATATGTATCTACAAAAATATTAGCAAAACTAGATTTTCTTTTAATACATCATAAAATCTGAAAATAACGAATTACAATCACACCCCCAAATTGGTGGTTTTTAATTTTGGAAGTATAATTTTAAAAAAGAAAAATACCATACATTCCAAACCATAAAACGCACATTTAAGGAGCATTATTTGTGGAAAATCAAATCATTCGAAATTACATTTTATTAGGAATGTTTCTTTATTTTTTAATTTTTTTTCCCAATGAAATTTTTCTGCAAATTGTCGAGATTCATTTGAGCTTATTGTAGGTTTCATGGTCGATCTTACTGTCCATTCAATAAACTTCGATAAAAGACGTCCAGAATAAAAAAAATTGTCACATATGAGATGAAAGAAATGTACCGTAGATTTAAAGTTAATTTTTAGATCTAGAGTTTTCTTAATTCAATTTCTCTGGTGTTCGATAATGTGGATATTTTTAGAAAAAATGAATGCATATATGGTAGGTGAAGGAACATACACGTTTGTTATCCACACAATACTAAAATAACTTGGTATATACAATACAACCATAACATATCTTGTACCATACTGTATTTTAAAACTTTATATTTTTTTCATGTGTTTAATTTGCTGATATTGATACTTGTAGTGTGATTAAATATGTTTTCCATAGCGAACAAGTAATTTTGAATTTACAAACTTTTGAATGTATAATATTGTATAGTAAAACATTGGAAAATAACATATACGTAATATTTGTGAATTAATAGAGACTCATATTTTTGAATAACATAAGCACACAAAATTACTATTCAAAATGAGATCAATAGTAAATGAAAAAAGTCTCATGGGTTACAAAATTGAAATTGAAAGTGTTCGACATAAAAAAAGACTGTAATGTAAAATCATTATTGGGTGAATGCGTTCCTCAATATTTATGCGACGTTCTTCAACTGCTTCATGATTATGGTACATTTCATTTTCAGCTCACTGGTCACTATGTGCAATACGGATTGAGATGCTTGTTGAACCTAAAAGAAAAACATGTACATATAAAAATAAATCTCAACACGATACAGATTATATGGTATAGTCACAACAGTATACCGGAATGTCGAGTGTTGCAAAAACTAAATAGTATGGTTTAAAATGTTGATATACATGTGTCCTAAAGAGTAAACAGTGTGGTATAATGTTGTAGTTATAAACCTATATAGTACGTACAGGGAAACATATACTGTGTGGTATAGCGTGTTGTGGCGAATATACAATGGGATTTAGACAGAAAACAGTACGGTGGTTGTAAAAACGAAAATGATAGGGTATATCTAACTGTAACAGTCCGACCCATCGCTGGCCAAGATATTGTCCGCTTTGGCCAACTGGCCTCACGGATTTGCTTCTCCACCTAAGGGGAAAACGCGTCTTGCTAGGGAAAGGTGTCCACACCCTTTATAAAGAGTGCTTCGTTCCCCTTTCCAACCGATGTGGGATTTCCCTATGGGTTTCCACCTCCCCTTAGAGGTCCAGCGTCTCGATGAACCTGGCACATCGACCCGATGTCTAGCTCTAATACCATCTGTAACAGCCCGAACCATCGCTAGCCTAAATATTGTCAGCTTTGGCCCACTGGCCTCACGGATTTGCTAGGGAAAGGTGTCCACACCATTTATAAGGAGTGCTTCGTTTTCCCCATAGGGGGAGAAGCAAACCCGTGAGACCAATGGGGCAAAGCGGACAATATCTTGGCTAGCGAATGAAAGTGTTTTAATTGAGGGAATGTATTAATAATGATAAAAAAAAAATCGAAAATCATACAATGAATGCTTGTAGGGGTAGAATTGTATTAAGAAAATATATTTAATTTCAAATTTTAAATAGGAAATTAACTTTGCAAATAAAAACTTGTGTGCCTAAATGTGCAATTAGTTTTCGAAACAGGTTTAGTTATTATAATTTCCCTAAAAAATATCACTTTAAAAAAACGATATTCCACAAAAAAAAAATATATATTAAGATCATTTATAAATTTAGTCTTATGAAATTTGATTAAAATTAGTTAGCTTTTTGGGAGGGGGACTATAAACTATACATAGTGGGTATTGTTTATTCAAATAAAATGAAAATATTAATTTTCATGATTAAACATGTGACTAGAGTTGAATTGAATTATTGTTTATTCAAATAAAATGAAAATATTAATTTACATGATTAAACATGTGACTAGAGTTGAATTGAATTATAAATATTCAATCAAGTCAACACACCCACCAACTCTTTTGATAATAAAGTACGAATTTAGTATGTATTTGTTGTTCAATCACTGACAATTTAAATATAATAACGATGCAAAAAAAAAAAACTACATCATTCACTCATAAAGTTATAAATTTGAATTCTTCTTCTTAATATATATCTCTACCTACTTAATTTGCCAATGTTTATATTTTTAAGTTTTATCAAATTATAAAAGCTAAAGTCTAAATTTTTAAGAACTATATTAAAAAAATTTCCAACTTTTTGTAAACTGTACAAATTAATTTATAGTAATTGAAACTATAAAACTAAAAAATTTGATGTAACATGGAACATAGTTAGACCTAACATGAAAAATATCCAAACAATGATACATAATTTCTACCATTAAAGTTCCATCAACAAGTCACATGACTCATTCTCGTAGTCATGATACAAGGATAACAACTCCAATCAACATATCATTATTATTATTATTATTATTATTTTTTGAAAATCCAATCAACATATCAAATTAATTCAATTTTTGGCAATTTATTTTTTGTGTCTATATTTATTTTTTTAAGTATAATAATATCTTTATAGGCAAGGTTGGTGGTTTGGATTGGATCTAACAATAAGTGTACGTGGATTTGAAAACAAAAAACACATTTTTTTTTTCTAGGATGCCATAATTGAAAGGAAGATGTGTAATTTTCACTACAAAGTTTCAACATGTCACGTCAACATTTCATTTTTTCAAAATAAAAACAAAAACAATACTATTGAAAATAACGGATTTATTATATTTTAGTTAAAATTTCATTTTCATTTTTGAATTTTGAAAATTTTATTACATTTTGATTCTAAACTTTTTAATATCTGGTTTTAAATTTTAGAGCACTTTGAAACTATAACTTTTAAATCAATTAAATCTGATTCCCATAACTTAGACTATGATTAGATAGGAATGTTAGAAATTCCAATTTTCAAATGTTGAGTATCTTCTTTACTTAGAAATAAAAATATTAATAGAAAACATTGATTTGATGATGATTTTGATATATGATAGCAACATAATATGTCCTCAGCCTTGCTCGTAGACACCAACTTTGACCTTATTGTATGTTTCAAAAAAAAAAAATTTACCTTTTTGAAGTCCTCTTCTATTTATTTATCTTCGAAATAAAGACTTTGGAAATTATTGAACTTATATGCCCAATTTTTTTTTTTAAGAGAATTTGCACTGTATAGCAAATTTTCTACTCTACATTAGAATTATAGCAATTTTTTAAAATTATTGTAAATATAACAACTTTTTTTTGATAGACTCTACAAATACTATTGATGGAGTCTATCAGACACTTAATGCCTAATGGAGTCTATCACACACTATTGATAGAGTCTATCAGACACTATTGATGTAGTTTATTGATAGAGTCTATCAGATACTCTATAAATCTGATTTTCTATATTTTCAAATATTTTCAAAAATGTGCTATTTATGCAATTTTTTTGCCTTATTGTAATATACATGCAAATTTCCCTTTTTTTAACTTTCATTTTTTTTTTTTTTTTTTTTTTTTTTTAAAAAAAATTAAGAGGCAACAAGAAGTTTAATCCAATGGCTAAATCTCTCTTTTTTGCATTCAAAATTATTATTTTTGTTTGAATATTGGGCAAAAATATTTGGCATTAACTCCAACAGCTAAGCCCAAGGCAACCTAAAACTTTACCATTAATGACATCACATGGGGAAAAAAAGTGCATCTTCCTTGCTTTAATGTCAAATATTTTAGTTTTAAAAAATAAAACATGATGTCAAATATTTTGGCTACTCATTCAACAAAAAGAGTTTGAATTTTATTCTTTTTTTTAGAAAGTTGCTTCTTTAGTTGGGTTTGGTAAAGATATTAATTTCGTTTAGGTTCAATCATTAATTTTGAAACCGTATATTAAATGCTATGCTTGGTTTCATTTTTGTTGGTAGTTACTGTCAAAATTTTAAAAACTAAAAGGAGTTATTTATTTAGAAAATGATGGTCATTATTATTAATTTTGGTAGCTCTAGTAGTAATGATATATCATAATGTCAAAAGGTAATAATATATTTAAATTCTTCCATCCAAATATTATTAAATATAAAAGAAAATCTCATATTTATTGGTGTGAGTTATTTTGGGTGGAAAAAAAATAAAGTTAGGAAAGCTTATGTCCCAATGAACAATACTATTATATCAATTTCAACAAGTGATATCAGAGTCATTCCTTTAATTTAATTATGTGGGTAAAATTCTTCACGGCAGGATAAATAAGTTGGGAGTCATATATATTGAAACTAAGTTTAAAAAAAGGACCCTCAAGTCTAATTTATCCACATAATCGTGACAAAATTCTTGTATTTAACATATAATATATAGAATAAAGAAGGAAGTAAGCAAGATCTGCCAATCACTAATATATCCAACATCTTTTATGGTTGAATCTATGACGATATATATATAATTAAGGAAAGATTAATGAGATAAATAGAAGATTAATCATCTCTATGAGACTTTTTAGTAGTATAAAAAAATAAAATCATAAAAAATCATGTTCAAAAGTAAACGATATATACTAATTTTTGTTTAGAGATTTACTAAAACTTGTGGTGCTTATAAACTTACCAAATTCATTATGGTTAAACTTCGAACAACATTTCTATTCATTATTTTTGAAGTTCAATTACAATCGATTATTGTAAAATGACCTAGTAATCAAAAAGATTTTAAGATACTTAAAATGTGATGAGTTTAATTTATGGTGATCATTTAATTATAAGATACCGTTAAAGATATGCAAACAAAATATATATATATATATATATATATATATATATATATATATATACCTCTGTAATTAAGTCATGTTCATTTTTAGCAATTATGTTTATGTTAAATTTAACTCACTTTAATTTATTTATTTTTTTAATAACGGAAGAATTGATGGTTTCATAATTTCATTGTTTGATTTTAATCAAATTTAATATTATAATCACGAGTTCAATTGAGATAATGAGTATTTGACTTTCAATTGAAAACAATAATACTTGTTTGTAGGGTTTGTAGTTTCTCCCCTTAACTTGTACTGATATATACATATATTTTCAATTATTAAACAAAAAGTAACAAAAAAAAAAAAAAATGCAAAAGTAAAAATGGTGACAATCATTAATTTGAAAAATCATAACAAATTATATTATTCTGCATTTGGTAAAAGATTCGAAATGCCACACCAATTCATTCACTTCACTCAAAGGTTCCTTCTTCTAATTTGACTCACCAAACTTCCCGCCGTTGATTTTGGTCACCGCCTTTAATCCCTTAATTATTACTCTTAATTAAATTCACAATTTCCCCTATAAATATAAACCCCCCAAATTATTATTTTCTCCAACCAAAAAAAATATAAAATTGTTATTATGAAGAAGAGCTCCGATCAAGAATATTGTGCTGGCAGCAAATACAACCTGCAGCCGCCGTCATCTCGCCGGAACTGCGGCGGAGACAGGAGGAAGTTGGAGAGGTCGGTGACGGTGGCGGTGGCGGTGACGGAGGACGTTAATGAAAGTGCTGAAGCTTTCATTAAGAAGTTTAGAAATCAATTATTGATTCAGAGGCTTGAATCCATTGAGAATTATGAGAAAATTCTTGCCGGAGAAACTTAATTAACCATATTTTAATATTATATATATATATATTTGTAATAGCTTATTTTTCTCTGTCTATTTTTATTATATTTAATATGTATGTTGGGTTTTAAATCGAATAAAGAGATTTGTGAAAAATAGTTATGAATTATTATGAATAAATCGTTTGTTGTTTTCTTGGAGTTTTTACTTTTTAGTTGTTTTTAGAGATGATTATGATTTTTTTTTCATTAAAAATGGTTAGAGGGAGGATTTGAATTCATTATAATTTTTAATTATAAGTTTATTTAGTTATCTTCATTTTTTTTTAATTAGGAAATTGAAGCTTCTCTCTTATACTCGAGACATTACTTGTCATTCCTTAGGTTATGGCACTGGGTACTTCAAACGATATTCTAATTTAAGCGCTTTCTACTAAGCTTTTCTCGAGGACTTTAGTTATTTATTGGTTGTAGTTCAATTCAATTTCACGGTCACGAGTTCGATTTTAAAAATCGATATTTGATTTTCATATTATTTGAGAGCAATAATACTTATGGTCTCTTTCCTAAACTAGAAAATTTTAACGTGCCTTGTACGTAGTTTATTTTACGTACATTTTATATTATTTTACAATATATAAACAAATTTTTCATTTAAATTTAATCACATATATATATTTATTTAATTTTAAATTTTTCACCTTTAAACATTTTAATATTATAAATTGAAAATTATAAATAAATGTAAATATAATATATATATATATATATATATATATAGCAAGCTAATATACCTATTTTTTTGATATGACATAAAATAGTTCAAAAAAACAAATTAAATTAAATAAAATTATATATATATATATATATATATATATTTGAAAATAATATAACTACATCTTTGTAACATCTTTACCACAAAAATATTATTATTCCAAAAATTATCATTTACAAATAAAAATGAAACAATTAAATAAACTAATTTTTAAAAATGTATTTAAGTACTTTATTTTTATAGATAGTGAATTTATTTTTTATAGATTAATAATATTTATGATCATTTTGTTTAACAGTATTAATACTCAATTCAATTAAAAAGTTTGATCTAAAAAAAAACGAACACTAAAGAAAATAAAGAAATTATAAAAAATAATAATAAAAAAATTAAGAATATATTCAATTAAAAAGTTATATAATATTTAATGAAAAAATGGAAGATAAATTCAAAATTTTATAATTAAGATTTTAAAAAAATCTATTTATGTTAAGAAAATAACTATTCTTAATTTTTTACTTTTGAGAATTGTTCTTTTAATTTTATAGTTTTCAAAGTTATTTGAACATTAAACTCTTTTTTTGTATAAATATTAAACTTTCAATACTAAAAGAAAATAAAACTTTTAAAATTATATTATGAATTTTAGTTATATAAACTAAATAAAAAAATAAGAATAATTAATATTTTATTTTTATTTATTAATATAAAATAAGATCTTACATCTTTTTTGAAATCAATAATATTTTATATTATTCACACTATTAAAATCTAAAATTAATAATCATATGATAAAATAATAGTTATAAAGTAAAAAAATATAAAAAAATAAATTTTAATATGTTTAGAAATTTAAAACTAACAATCACATGTTAAAATAATAATTAAAAATTTATGAAAAGAGTATAAAAAATTTACTTGATCTATTGCAACTTTTAAATTTGCAACATTTGGTAAAAATATATTATCTTTTTTTTTTTTATGAAAATAAAAAATATTTTATCTTCTACATTATAAAGATAATTAATATTTTTAAATAATTAAAACACATTTTAAATAGGTGGCATGTTTGTAATTTAGAGTGAAACATAAAGGGTAAAACCGTCCAAAATGATTTCCCCTTAAGCCACCTTAGTATGATATGATTAATTTAGTTTTTTTAACAAAAAAGGAAAAAGAAATTGATTCAAATAAATATTTAGAACAATTTTTATCAAATATTATCCTAACTTGGCGTTGGATCTATTTTTTTAGTTAGATGGGTGGAACTGGAATTTCAAACTAAATTAAAAATTTTGTGTATTTTTAATATGAACAATTTTTCAAGAACTTTTTATTACCAATTGGTGGAAAAGCTACTTTGTGCCTCCTCTTGATACACTTAAGTGAACCCTTTTTGTAGGATCCACACCTTATTTATTCATGATTGGGAAAACAAAATCAGGTCAATTAATTAAATTATAACAAGTGATTTAATGGTCAAAACAGTCTTAGAAGGTATTTGAATATGACATTATAAGGTGATTAGAAATTTGAGTTTCACTAATAGCTCATTTAGATGTAGTTTTTTGTTGAGATGTTTCAATTAATAGTATGTTTGGATGATGGTTTTTATAAAGGAGTTACAGACAATAACTCATTTTGATGTTGTTATAAATGAGTTATTATTTTGAGGGATTAGACATGAGTGATTATAAATGAATGGTGAGATACAAATGGTTAGAATATGTGGTTAGAAATGAATAATCATTATCTTAAAATGGTTAGAAATAAGTGATTAAAAGTAGGTGATTATTTTAAGTTATTACAAAAGCTCGGTTCAGATGCGATTGTAGAGGAGTTGTAATTGCTTATTTATAATAGTTCGTTAATTTCTTCAAACTAACAAACTTAAAAGATGATAAACTTAATTCATGGTGACCACTTAAAAATTAATTTATGGTAGATTTGTTTGACATCAAAATTTTGTAGGATTATGAGGTATAAAAAAAATGATAAGTTTCATTCAAGTTAATATGGACACTCACGAATAAAAAATTAATAAATAATAAAATCAACTCAGTTAAATAAGATCTTTAATTTTACATATTAAAAAATGCTGAATGTTATTGGCTTAAAATATTTATACAATATGTGTTTTTTAAAAAAATTATAAATTGGCCTATTAGCTTAGTTGGTTAGAGCATCGTGCTAATTACGCGAAGGTTGCAGGTTCAAAACTTGCATAGGCCATTTTTTCCCACTAAAATCCAAGAACTACTGATTTTAAATTCACATACAAACAAAGTTTTGATTCTAACACCTCTATATTAATACTTACTCTAAACATTTTTAAATCGGCCCATTAGCTCAGTTAGTTAGAGCGTCATGCTAATAACGTGAAGGTCGGTTCAAGACTTGCATGGGCTAATATTTTTTCTTCAAAAGAAGAAAAAAACATTTATTTTAGTTGGAGGATCCACTAACTCGTTCTCGAAAACCTACATTTAAACAAATTTTTATTAATTCTCCTCATTTTTACTTTTAAAAACAACTTCTCATTTTTAACCATTCACTTTTAATCATTCATTTCACTACTCAATCATTTTTAACCACTTATTTCAATCCTTTCTTTTTTAACTACTAAAAAAATAATTACGGATTTTAAATTTATATCTACAAAATTTTGATTCTAACACCTCTATATTAATAGTTACTGTAACAATCTACACAAATCAAACGAAATTATAGTTACAATTCTCAAATTTTAACTACTCAATATAAATGTTAAATACCATTTTGGTCCCTAGATTTTATCCATTGTTCCATTTTGGTCCTCTAACTATCAAAAGTCCAATTTTAGTCCTCTAACTATTCAAAAAGCTCACAAATGGTCCTTGCTCTTAAATAAAGTTAACTTCTGTTAAAAAAAATGGTGAGTTTGCAAAAAAAACAATAAAAAAATGTTTTAAATTAAAGCCCACCATAAACTTCATCTTCAACCTTTCAATTATTTCTCTCTCCTTCTGTAATTCTAAAATTTCATTTCTCCCTCTAAAATTTATTCTCTTATCTCCCTAAAAACCTTCTTCAACCTTCAAAATTCAAATCGTAATTTACCTCTATGTGGGTTTATTTTCTTCATTTTCAAAAAATTGACCTCCATTGCCCTTGTTTGAGTTCTTACACAGTCCAACCATGACTTTCCTTTTTTAAATTGGTAACACAAAAGCATTTGAATGACGAGCCACATCCTTGTTTGAAGGGTCGCTGGCCAATTTGAAGGGGTCGATTATCAGAGAGTCGCCAGAGGAAGGGGTTTGAGGATACACAAAAGGGAGTGCGCTGCAGAATTGAGGGGGAAAGTGTTGAATAACATTGCAAGATGCTAGATCATTCAACTATTTTTTAGATGTCCAAAGAAGGTTCTAGATTGGTGAAGAGAATTCTAGAACACCATTTGTCTAAGATTGGTGAAGAGAATTC
>JBBMEF010068364.1:0-10872 GCA_037832685.1 Sicyos baderoa | reverse complement strand
TAATTCATTTTGAACATTTTAAAATGCATGCGCCCGTAACACCCCATTAGAGTATTTTAGAAAGTCGGGTCGTTACACTCGAGTACTCGGATTCACTCTCTCGAGTGGTTTGTTGGTTCTCTCGAACTCAACCTCGTCTTTATCGGTACGCTGCTAGACGAACTCATCTCTAAGTTCGTGCTAGTCTTTGGACATGGGCTGGTTAAGAGTTCGCTCGTTCGTTCCTCTCGGGAAGAACGATGGTTGTCACGGGTTTCTCAACCTCGTGACCGAACGTTCTCTTAACTGAGCAGCCCAGTTCGTCGAGCTTTCGCCACGACGAACCCCTTATCCCCTAACCATCTAACTTAGGATTTAGCTACTAATTTCAGTAGAACAAACGATAACGCAAAGTGAAATGCTAGACATAATAACGATTTAACAGTTGATTAAGATAATAAGATTTTAGCCAAGTAAACGAAATTGCAGATAAGTAAGACGAAGAAGATAAACTGACTAAGTGCTTTATAATCGGGAAATGATTCCGGTGAAGATTTCGGTGAACAGAATAAGTTTAAACTAAGAAAAGTGCAACAAACTAATCAACAAGAAAGCTTTTGGTTCGGCTAAATAGCCCGTCGACCAGAAATAAATACAGAATGAAAATAAACGCTGATAGTCGTCAGAACGGTGGTCTACACGGTGGTCGGAGCTCTGGAGTTTCCTCAACAGTCTTTTCTCTCCCAAGCTTCTTCAACCCCAACAATGGAGGCGAGTTCGTTCTTATATAGGCAGCCGACAAACTCTGCTGCTCTGCTCTGCTCTGCTCCACGATCCCCTGACGCCTGCTCTGACATTCCTGCTCCACTCGCTCCGTTCAGTACGGACGCGTCGCCTCAAACGAGCGGCTGGGATTGCTTGATCTCTTCTCTGGATGAATGCCACGTGTCTGGGTTGAGATTCTTTCCGATGTTCCAACTCTTTCGTCGTGGTCTTGACTTCGTCGATATGAACTTCGTGATTCTCTCTTTGTGAGTGAGTTAGATTTGATGATCGAGAGAGGTGCCTTCGTTGTTTGGCTTGGTCGACTCCGTCGTCCATTTCGTCGTTGGTCTTATGTTCACTGCAAACGAAGAACAAAGCATCATTTTCTTACAAAACAATCACTTTAGAACGCTAAGTTACTATTCGTTACATCGAATCCGCTAAATAACTTCCTAATCAGAATACTAAAGGAAGTTCGTTAATGACGAACATATCATAGTTATTGACGAAAGTTCACATGCATTCATACTTCTTGCTAGCAATTTTCTGTTTATATTTATCTATTTTTCTACTTTTAACTCTCAATTTATGAGAGTTATCACACCCCCAAACTTGGACTATTGCTCGTCTCGAGAAATAGCTTCAGTTTTTCTAGAGGGAAAACTGCTAATTATACTTAAAACTCGCGTCTTCGCTAAAATTTAAAAATTTCGCCTAATGCCTCGATATGAAATTCTCCTTTAACCAAATAATACTGTGCTAGGATTTCGATTCTCAAAAACTCGGCTTTTAGAGTTCGCTATGGCTTTGTTTCCGCGAACATTCTTTATAGCTTATATCTTTGATTCTTTGGTTATTTTCACTCTCCCTAGTCAAGAGAACTTAGCTTCCGCTTTAGACCTTTGGCTTCGTTTAAAGTTTGTTAATTCTCATCTTTTGCCGAAGTGAATACTCTCCTTTTACAGTTTGCTGGAAATCTCTCACTTACGTTTCCTGCAATCGCTTGCTCAATTTTCATTGAATGTTTGATTATAGATATGTACGCAATGTTAGAGACAGCGGAGAAATAGTCTTCAGAACTTAGGCTTTTCACCCTTTGATTCACTTCGCACTCACAAATGTTTACTGGGAATTTCTTTTGAATTTTTCACAATTTTCGTCCCGCCCCGGTTTAAGGTTTTGCAAGATCTCACCTTTTACTTCAGCTTAATCTTTTAATATTTTCCATGCTGAATCACTCTTGAAGCATGATTTTATCATTGCTAAGGTTGTGGCGAACTTTTTAGCTTTTTCGCTCTTTGCGAACCTCACCCCTAAACTTGGACTTTTCATTGTCCCAATGAAAACACTCAGCACCCCCAAACTTAAAGTTTGCTAAAAGTTTAAGGCTTGGGTAAGATCTACATTGATTTCGTTTGAGATAAAGGGGCCGCGAAACTAAAGCTATAAACCTAACGAGTGCTTTCAGACGAAGGTCATGCTTACTCAAAAAGCTTCGTTTCGTCAAATCGAAAGTATTCGCACCAGTACTAAGGAGTTGAAGAAATATTTTTATCGAGGCATTCGAGAGAAATAATTAGAACTTCAACGAAGACTTAAGACACATGCGAAACGAGATACTTCATTAAAATTTGAAAGCATTACATTCGTATTTAAGCTGGAAAAACAACAATTAGAATAACGAAAGAGATGAAGAAATAAACTTCCATTAATCATGAGGAGGTTCATCGTCGTCGGTTGAAGGAGGAATTGGCGGAACTTCTGGTAGATCGAAGGGGCCTATGTCAAGTTGGTCAAGAACGCCTTTCATTGCTTTCCCCAGCTCCGTTACATACCGGCATAAGCTACGCACTTCGTCTCGTGCTTCCTTTGCGTAGCGAGCTGATTGATCAATATTTGACAAAGGTTTTTTCTTGGATGTTGAGGCTCGAGCTGGATTCCGCTTCTTCTGGTCAAACACGGGGCACTTCGCTGGCTTGAGCTTGACATCGTTTGGCCTACTTGGCACGCCTTGACGGTGACAAAGCTCTGAAATGAAACATGAAAAGATGAAGGAATTTGCCTTCCTCCCTTTCCACGAACACAGTTCATGAACGATGATGGAGCCTAAGTTGACCGTCAAGCCGGACATGATAGCGAAGATGAGGAAGGCTCGCGGGACAGTGACAGTAGACTCGTGCTTTATCGGCATAAGAGTATTCTTGATGAACGTAGACCAAACCCTCGCTTCCTTGGTGAGATCGGCATTGTGAAGCTTGCGAGACTGAGAGCTTACTTCCCACTCCGCTCCCGGGACTCCCAGAAGGTTGATGACTATTTGGAACGTATCCTCCGTTTGCTTGCACATAAGATTGTCATAGTCGGATCTTTCGTTCGCTGTTCCAAACAGTTCGTTCCAAGCCTCCGCCTTCCAACTGATCGTGTGCCCGCGAACTGTGGATTCCAACGTTACTTCGTCCATGCTGGCGAAGAACTCGATGACCCAATCCTTCCTTGCTACTTCATGCTCAGTGCAGAAGTGCACCCAGTTTCGCTTCTCGATCTACTCGACGACCGACTTAGGCAAACCTCGGAGATCTGGGTCGAAGGGCCTTTCTTCCGAGAAAGGTGTCTTCGCTAACTTTTGCATTCGCTCGCGGATCTCTTTCTCCAGAAGCACTGACAAACGAACTTGCCTTCCCACTTCAAGATACTTGGAGCTGAAGTGGGGCTTCGTCAAACTCTTTTTCTAATTCTTCGTCTGATTCTTCCGTTTTGCTTCCTCCGCCTCCGATAGGGCTAACAACGTCGTGACAGATTGTCTCGTGCACATCAACCCGATTCTTCAGCGAAACACTTAGGATTTCCAGAGAGTCCCCATCGTCTTTTAGCTCCAGGTCTTCTGAGTTTGCTGTATTCAGCGCAGCGGGGTCAACAGCAGGTTGATAGAGCATCAACTGTGTCTCATCCCTCGCTTGCTGACCTTGCAAACAACTTTCAGCGAGGTTGCAATTCTCGATGAAAGCTTATTCTTCTCCTAATTCTGACCGAAGCACCCCAGACTTGGAGCGTGCCGACGAACTGTTCGTCGCCATAGAGGCGACGGAGCGAACGCTTGGCCCTTCGTGACGGGCCTTGCTTCTCTTCTCTTCATGAACGTCTCGCCTCCTCTTCCTCACCAACCTTTCTTCTTCCTGAAATCTCAAACTTTCCTCTTCTTCTTTAGCTTTTCGTTTTCTTTCGGCTTCTTGGCGAAGCTGTTCTTCTTTTTCCCTCGCAATACGTGCGAGCTCTTTTTTGGCTTCTTCTCTTTCTCTCGCCACTCGAGCTTCTTCAGCGAAGCGAGCTTCTTCTTCAGCCTTGCGTTTTTCTTCCACAGCTCTTTCCTCTACTTTTCGCATTTCCTCCGCGATTCTCTCCACTTCTAAACGCTCCTCTTCTTCTTTTTGCTTTCTTTCTTCTTCCTCCTTTCGTTTTCGCTCCTCTTCTTCCTTTTTCTTGATTTCCTCCTCCCTTTTTCTTTGCTCTTCCTCTAACCTCGCCTTTTCGGCATCTTCCTTCTCATTTTTCTTCCTCTCCTTCTTTTCCTGTCGCTCAGCTTCCTTCGCTCTCGCTCTTTCCAATTCAGCTCTCAACTCTTCTTTTTCTTTTTCTATTCTTTCCATCGCCAAATCTGCTTCCGACTTTTTCGCTGAAGGCTTCTGTACTGGCGACGGCTTCGTCTGTGACGAAACTCCTGACTTCACTTTAACCTTGCTAGCTCCCACAGAAGGAGTAGCGAAGACTGGCTTAGCGGGCGCTTGTGGCTTCTTCGCTGAAACTTCCGCTTTCTTAGCTCCCACAGAGGGAGTAGCGGATTCTGACTCGTTGGAGGCACCAGCGCGAGTTTTCAGCGCAGCGAGCCTCTCCCTGATGGACAACTTGCTGGTGTTGGAGGCCATTTTGAAGTCAGGAGCGAAAATGCAGCGAGAAGGGAGAGAAATCTTGAGATTCCAAGAAGGTACAGAGATAATGAGGGGGGGGGGGGGTATTTATAGGTCATTTTTCAGGAGGTGAAACGTCGGGAGGCATGGTGAAATCTTGGCCGTCCGAACTCGGGTCGGGTCGACACGTGTCAAACGGATGGCCTAAGATCAAAACCTGATTAGAACCCGCTTGGTGACCGAAGCATGCGTCACTTCGCTCACCAAACTTTGCATTCGCCACTTACGAACATGATTCGGATGAGGATGAGGTTCATCAAAATGAAGAGTCTAACAGCTAAGATATCGCAGAGATAAGCATAATAAATAAAGTTGCAAACAACCACTAAAATCCTTCGCATATCAACGAACAAAACATAATTTACATATTATACAAATTAGGGCACTTACCTGGCCTGGAGCATTTCGTTAACAATTTTGAGAAAGCTTTCCACGGTGCTCCACCCAGGTTTCGTCGAGTCTTTAGTCAGACGATGATGCGACAAAGTCCGCTTTCACGGCCTCGTCCTAGTAATAATGCTTGACTCGGTGCCCATTCGCCATGAACTCAGATTGGTCTGCCTCGTTTCGTAGCATTACCGCTCCATGCGGATATACATGAGATATCATGAAAGGGCCAGACCACTTTGACTTGAGCTTTCCTGGGAAGAGTTTTAATCTTGAGTTGAACAACAGTACTCTCTGCCCTACCTCGAACTCTTTTGGACGAAGACGTTTGTCGTGCCAACGCTTCGTCTTCTCCTTATACAACTTACGTTTTCATAGGAGAAGAGTCGATGTTCATCCAATTCGAGCAGTTGCTGATGTCGCGCAAGAGCGATTCCTGATGAATCTAGGTTAAGTTCCTTTATCGCCCAATACGCCTTATACTCCAGTTCTAGAGGCAAGTGGCATGCTTTTCCATAAACGAGCCGAAACGGGGACATGCCTAGGGGTGTCTTAAATGCTGTCCTATAAGCCCATAATGCGTCGTCCAACTTATTCGCCCAGTCTTTTCTACTTGGGTGAACCACCTTTTCAAGTATCGCTTTAATTTCGCGATTGGAAACCTCTGCTTGACCGTTCGTCTGAGGATGGTACGCCGTCGAAGTTTTATGCCGAATGTTATATTTTTCCAACACCTTCGTCAGAGCTTTATTGACGAAGTGAGTACCTTCGTCGCTTATCAAAGCCATTGGTGTTCCAAATCTTGAGAATATCTGTTGTTGGAGAAATTCGATCACCGTCTTTGCATCATTCTTCGCACACGCCTTCGCTTCCACCCACTTTGAGACATAATCGACAGCGACTAAAATATATAACTTCCCTTGCGAGCTCGGAAACGGTCCCATGAAGTCGATACCCCAAACGTCGAAGAGCTCGACTTCCAAGATGTAGCGAAGGGGCATCTCGTCTCGCCTTTCAATCTGTCCTGACCTCTGGCAGCGATCGCATTTCTTTACGAAGTCGTAAGCATCCTTGAAGATTGTTGGCCAGAAATATCCTGCTTGGAATATTCTTGCAGCAGTTTTTGTTGCTCCTGAGTGCCCCGAGTATGGTGCTTCGTGGCATTCTTTCAAGATGCTTTTCGCTTCGGCTTCCGTCGCACATCGGCGAATAATGCGATCGGCGCACTGTTTATATAAGAAAGGCTCGTCCCAGTAATACGTCTTAACGTCATGGAGGAATTTCTTCTTCCGCTGATATGTGAGCTCTGACGGGAGAACTCCGCTGGCAATGTAATTTGCGAATTCCGCAAACCATGGAATTTCCTGTTCGTTAAGTGCGAACAGCTGCTCATCGGGGAATGTTTCGTTTATCGCAATGTTCTCCGTTACTGAGGCTTCGTTCTCTATTCGTGATAAGTGGTCCGCTATGACGTTTTTGCACCCCTTATTGTCTATGATTTCCAGGTCAAACTCTTGCAGCAACAGAACCCATCTCAACAACCTGGGTTTGGCGTCCTTCTTTTGAAAGAGATACTTGATCGCTGCATGGTCTGTGTACACGGTCACCTTCGTTCCGATCAGGTATTGACGAAATTTGTCGAGCGCGAATACTACAGCCAACATCTCCTTTTCAGTTGTTGTATAATTATGCTGCGTTTCCGTCAGCATTTTACTTGCATAATAGATGGGATGGATTAACTTCTCGCCTTGCTGCCCCAGCATAGCCCCAACAGCGTAGTCACTTGAATCGCACATCAAACTGAGTGGTTTTTCCCAATCTGGAGACTGAATGATGGGCGCTGTCACCAACGTTGTTTTCAGCGTGTTGAAAGCTTCGTTACAACCTGCATAAAAAACGAATGGGTTATTTAAAATCAGCAACTTACTGAGAGGTTTCGCGATCGTTGAGAAATCCTTGATGAATCTATGGTAGAATCCAACATGGCCTAGGAAACTTCGTATGTCTCGCACTGTTGTCGGCTTTTTCAGCTTCGTTATGACTTCGATCTTAGCGCGGTCCACCTCAATTCCTTCGCTTGAAATACGGTGGCCTAGAACAATGCCTTATGTTACCATGAAGTGGCATTTTTCCCAGTTCAGCACCAGATTCGTTTCCTCGCATCGCTGTAGCACCTTCTTCAAGTTCACCAGACATAGCTTGAACGAAGTTCCAAAGACGGTGAAGTCGTCCATGAATACTTGAATTCCCTTTCCCAATAGATCCGAGAAAATTGCCATCATGCAGCGTTGGAACGTTGCAGGCGCGTTACATAGCCCGAATGGCATTCGTCGAAAGGCGAAAATTCCATAAGGGCAAGTGAAAGTCATCTTCTCTTGATCGACCGGATCGATTAAAATCTGATTGTACCCAGAGTATCCGTCCAAGAAACAATAGAACTCTTGGCTAGCGATCTGGTCGAGCATTTGGTCTATGTACGGAAGGGGGAAGTGATCCTTCTTCGTTGCTCCATTAAGCTTGCGATAATCCGTGCAAACCCTCCATCCTGTGACTTTTCGCGTTGGGATTAGCTCGTTCTGTTCGTTGGTAACTACCGTCGTTCCTCCCTTCTTGGGAACACACTGAATGGGACTAACCCATTTGTTGTCTGCTATCGGGTAGATTACGCCAACATCCAACCACTTAATGATTTCCTTTTTCACGACTTCTTTCATTAGTGGATTCAACCTTCGTTGTTGCTCAACAGAACGAAATGATTCATCGTCTAGCTGGATTTTGTGCATGCAGTATGACAGACTGATCCCCTTTAAATCTGCTAGTGTCCATCCAATAGCCCTTTTGTGTTCTTGCAATAACTTAATCAACGAAGCTTCGTCTCCAGCTGCTAGCTTTGCCGATATGATTATCGACAAGGTTTCATATTCGCCGAGATATGCATACTTTAGATGTTCTGGCTATGCCTTCAGCTCGAGCTTGGGAGGCTCCTCCACAGATGGTTAAGGTGTTTTTGTGTCTCGTCAAGATGTGCCGCAAGTATCGCTTTCAGGTCCTCTCCTGTTTCTTCATCGTCTGATTCGTTTTCGTCTTCGTCCCAATCGTAGCAGTTCGCATCTTCACGTTGCTCTCGCGAAGATTCAGTATACACCTCAAAGAAATCATCATCTCGAATTGTAATTATGGAGCATTCCTCTGTCTCGTTAGGGTACTTCATCGAATCTTCTACGTTGAACTTTATCGTTCCCCATTCATCTCCATTGAAATCGTTCCTTCGTAAACATTGAACAAGGTTCTTCCGATCTTTAAAAATGGTCGTCCTAGGATGATTGGAACTTCGCGATCGGCTTCGTAGTCCAAAAGGACGAAATCAGCAGGGTAGATGAAATTGTCGACCTTAACCAAAATATCTTCGATATTTCCCTCCGGGTGGGTTACAGATCGTTGTTGGTGGGGGCTTTCCCATCCCGAATTTTTTGTAGATGGACAAAGGCATCAAATTGATGCTCGCTCCAAGGTCGCACAATCCCTTCCTAATATACATTCCCCCAATGGAAATGTGAATCGTGAAAGCTCCAGGATCGACTTCTTTCTTCGAAAGTTGATTCGTCACCAGCAAACTGCACTCTGTATTCAATGCAACGAAGTTGCATTCCTCTCGTGTTGATTTATCCTTCGGAATATCTTTCAAGAACTTGGCGTAGTTGGACATCTGTTGCAATGCGTCTATCAATGGCACGTTGATGTGAATCTCCTTCAATAATTTGAAAAAGTTTTCAAACCCAACTCTTTCGCTCTCCTTCTTCTTCGTTCTTTGCGGATACGGAAGGGGTGGCTTGAATTTAATAACCTTGTCCGGTGTTATCCCAGCATTTGGCTTGGTTAAAATATTCGTTGGGCTCTCGTCTGTTAGCGCAAGAACAGTTTCGTCAAGCACCTCTTCGCTTGCGACGGAGTCATCATATATTACAGTCATTGCTTTTACTTATTCCTTTCCCTTTCGTCTTACATTTTCGGTGTCTGATGGAAGGGTTCCCAGCGGTCTCTTACTCAACTCGTTAGCTATTTGTCCCATTTGAGTTTCCAAATTTCTCAATGCCATAGCATGTGTTTGGTTCACCAACTGCTGGTTTTGCGTGTTTACTTCGTTCTTCACCAAGAACTCCTTCAACATTCCTTCAATTGAGCTTTGCGGTGCAGCAGGGGTCTGGTGTCGCGGTGCTGGGTAGGGAGCGAATCCAGGCGGATTCGTTGGATACCTTGGTGGAGTAGCTGAAGTGCTTGGAATCGCTGCAGGTTGATTCGCCGCCCACGAAAAATTTGGATGAGCTCGCCATGCCGGCGTGTAAGTTGGTGAGAAGGGACTGCCTCGTCCAGCCTGAGCATAGCACACAAAAGCTGTGTTGTGAGGACAAACTTCGTAGGCGTGACCCTCGCCACACATAGGACAGGTTTCCGGGATATAAGCTGCTGCCGGACTGGTGATGTAGGCAACTTGTTGAGCTGGCGCAACTGACGCAGCGTTATGGCTGAGTTTTTTCAACATCTCTCGTAACTCAGCGAGCTCTTGACGAATGCCATTATCACCTTCGTTCTTGTTCATCGTGTAAGCGCCTGTATCTTCTCTCTCGTTGTCCTTCCAACACTCAGTATTTTCGGCCACTCTTTCGATTATCTCTACAGCTTCGTTATAACTACATTTCAACATTGCTCCGTTAGATGCAGAGTCTAACATTGCTCGGCAAGTTTGCCTGAGCCGTTTGTAGAAATACTCGATTTGGAGGCACCATGGAATCTCGTTCGTTGGACATTTTCGCTGAAGCTCTTGGAATCTTTCCCATGCCTCTGATAGGGTTTCGTTTGGTGCTTGCTTAAATGTGAAAAATTTGTGTCTTAGCTCCATCATTTTGCTCGGTGGGAAGTACTTCGTTAAAAATCTTCTGGCCATCTCCTCCCACGAGATGTCGTGTCTGTCGGCCATTTTGTATAACCATTGAAGTGCGCTTCCCATAAGAGAGTGCACAAAAATGGTTGCTCTGACATCGTCCCTCGTCATGCCTGGGACAGTTAAGGCGTCGCATACTCCTATGAACTCGTGAAGATGGTCGTGCGGGTCTTCATGTGGCAAGCCGTGGAATTGAGCTTTCTGCTGAAGCATTGTGTTCATTATTGGTTTGAACTCAAAAGGTCGGTCAGGCCTTGCCCTTCCTCACAGAAACTCCGTCAGGTCTCGCACAACGTAAGCTCTTATAGCTCCGTTCCGATCATCTGCCAATCTGATCGGATTTTGAAGAAATGCGTCTGCGTGTTCGTAATTTGGACGAACAGGATCCTCCACTGCAGGATTCTCTTCGTTATTAGCAGCTCGTCTATTGGCATTCGGCTCCGCCATCTTCTTTTTCTTAGTCCTTTTCCTTCGTTTCTTGACGGTACGTTCAGGCTCGAGATTAAACGGTACTAAACTCCCGTACCTTCGTGTGTGCATGCACTGCTACGAAATACTCCTGCGAACGAACGAACAAACAAACAATTTCTTCAAATCTATACTCTACTCTTAAACAAAACGTAAATATTCTTTCTCGTTTAACAAAAAGGTTCCCCGGCAACGGCGCCAAAAACTTGTTAGGCGAATAGTGTTCACACTAATTTTCGCTAAAGTAATTATCTCAATGTAAGTGTGTGGTTGAAGGCGAGTCTCAACTTCGTCGTTGACGAAGGAGACTAACCGATCTATGTGAAATACTATCCCTAAGACATGCAAGTGCACATGTTCGTGTAGCAAGTT
>JBBMEF010068354.1:0-10873 GCA_037832685.1 Sicyos baderoa | reverse complement strand
GCTACATTATTTTTTTTCTCATTATAATTTCGTCAAAAGAAATATTGGTTATGTTTTGACATAATTTAAAATTTGATGTCTTCAATTTAAACCATATTTTACTTTATTGTATACTACAAAAATAAAATAAAGAAAAGTAAAATGTGATTTAAATTAAACCTTATAAGTTGCTTCACCAAATTAAACCATATTTTACTATGTTTGTTAAAGCGGTACTCGAAGTTAGCCTGTGCAGCCAACATCCATGATTCAAGTGCCTATTGAATGGAATATGTTTTTGTTTTTATTTTTCCTTTTATTTTTCTTGCTTTACCATAAATATATATACATATATTTTTTTTTATAAGTAATATTTTTTTAACATATGTTAATTTAATTTATTTTTATTTTGCAATGTATAAATTTTATATTATTTTGAAATTTGAAATTTAAACTATAAATTTTGAAATCTATATTTATGTATCTTTTAATTTTGAGAATTTTTCCTGTATATAAAAAAAAGAAAAAAAAAAGCATGAATAGTAAAATTTTGAAAAATAATGGTTTATAGCACAAAAATGGATGGGTCCTTGTAAAATTATTAAAATGTCCCCATTTTAAATCAAGTGAACTAATTATTGCCTTCAATTAATTCAATTGTTGGAAAAAGCCAGTAAGTTCAACTAATTAGAAGCAAGTAAATTCAGTTGATTGAAAGTAATTTCTTTAGTATAAATTAGGCGAAAGGGGACTACAAATACTGATTCTAGAGATCAAACCCGTGACCGTAAAGTGAAAATGAATTAACACCAAACTAGATAATCAATCGCCCGACTCATTCAATAAAGATTCAAAATAATTAGTTCAACCGATTGAAAGCATTCAAGTTCAGCTGATTGTAAGAAAGAAAATTGTGGAATATGAAAATACAAAAAGAAACAAAAATCTATAATAGATGAAATACCGTTAGAAAAACTGCTTAATTAAAATTGGTGAGATAAAAGTTGTATATTTATATGAGAATACTTATTTTACTTTTTGCAACTTCTTAAAGAACTATTTTATATATAATAAAATATTTTAATTTTTATGGTCTTTAATAAGATTAGTGAATTGTTTGGTAGAGCAATGATTTCATTGTTTGATTGTAAACTAGTTCAACACCCACGCGTCACAACATGAGCAAAATATAGAGCTCTACTACACATGCATGTGCAGGCGAAAGTTTTACTCATTGAAATTATTGCACTTACTGTGGAAGAGAATCGACAGCCAAGATGACAATTTGTATGGTGATAAAGAGATAACAAAACATAGATATTTAGGAGATATTTAATAAAAAAAAAGATATTTTGGAAATACAAATCTGATCATTTAAATTTATTAAAAGAAACCTAAACAAATTGGTTAACTGAGTACTCCTTGAATTGAGGAGGGAGAAATAGATCAATTTTAAGAATAATATAAAACCTTTTTTTTGTCATTAGAAACTTTAAATTAATTGTAGGGCATTTTGAAAATGATTTTATTATTTCTCGATTCTCTCATTTTCAATTTAGACATTAATTTAAAATTCAAGTAAATTTAGTTATTGTCCGTTCTTTTGAAAAAAGATACGATATACTAGACAAGCGCAAGCGAGAAGCAAGCGGAAATTAAAGTTCAAGAGTATAAAAAACTCTCTAATTTAGAGTAAGTCCTATCATAATCTTTAAATAACATGCTTTAGTGCACCAAGAAGTCATAAAAATGAGAATATTTTCCCAACCATCATGGGATAGCCCAATTGGTCATGAATGACCTTGGGGTGCATAAGGTGATGGGTTCAAATCCCTTGGTGGTCACCTACCTAGAAATTAATTTCAAATTAATATTTACGGGTTCCTTGACATCCAAATGTTGTAGGGTCAATGCGGTATGCCCCATGACATTAGTCGAGGTGCGCTTGTGCACGCAAACTGACTCGTACATCAAAAGGCTAGTCGGTTTTGTATAGAAATTAATTTTAAATTAATACCTACGGGTTTCCTTGACATCCAAATATAGGTCAAGAACCTTGTTCGGTCTTCAGGATCGAACATGTGACGTTGGAAATGACAGAGGGATCAGTAAATTTAGATATTCTCTTATTAAGTTTCTTTTTTTTCTTTTAGTATATATCGAAGGATGGTGACAAATACCGAATCTCGAGATCGAACATATAATGTGACGGTGGTGTTGAACTGGTTTACAACCATACAATGAAATTAAAGAAGGCATATTAAGGAAGCTTGCTTAGCTTGGGATGATATGGAGGGCATTTGGGTTACTAAATCCGAAACGGGAAAAATCTCAATGGAATGATCTTTCTTCTTCATGGGATCGTCCCACCTCCAGCGGCGAGGATATAATTTGGTCGACTCCTGACTCAAATGGGACTTTCTCTTATTTAGTTTCTAAGAATAAGACATTTACAACTATTTTCCTTCTTTATGATAGGGGATGATACAATATAAAGAAGGTCCAAGGAATTTGTTGTTTAATAGCAGACTGCCACCCACACTATCCTCCTTAATTAGTACCTAATTCAAGAAAACTCAAAATCAACCATCAATTTTTCATACCCATAAACTACTTTTTTTTTTCTTTTTTTTTTTTTTAACAAGGATAACAACGCGCCCGTCCCTAGAATCAGCAACGAGAAACATCAAAGGAGTAATGTCCTCAAGTGGGTCTCAAACTAGGACCTTAAGGGAGCATACCTTCAAAGTCCAAGTCTTTAACCATTGTGTCAGGCCTTGAAGACCCCTAAGCTACTTTATTAGTAAAGTGTAAATGTTTTAGAAGTAAAAAGTATCAATATTTTTTTTTTTTGGAGCAAAAGCCCTAGCGCAAAGTTCTTAGATAAGGCAGAAAGTATTTGAACATTTTCAATTTTGTAAGACTACTTCGGTATTGAGCATTTATCTAATAAGATTTATAATTCCAATAAATAATTGTAACTCTGAAAAACAAAAGAACAAACTCCTACTTTGATTCAGTGATGATTAGCTTGCAACATAACATTATTGTTACATAGTATTATTGCTGAAGAGTGGTGGTTGAATATGGTTATTTGTAATTCTACTTAAATGGTTGTTTTGAAACATGATATTAAATTATTTGACAGAGCATAACAATTCCACCACCTTTAACCATTGATATATCAAATTTCATATTCACATTTGTTATAATAAGAAAAGAAAAATAATAATTTTAAGCCATGGATGAAACATAGACAATTTGCTAAATAAAAGCATTAAGGTAGAAAAGCAGCCAAATGACTAGTCATTCATCCCCACAATTTTATAGGACAAATACAATGGTTTGTAAATTGTCTCTCACACATGGAATCAATGTTCTTATGTTTTCCTTCTCTTCAATCATCTTTCCAGACTTTAACCAAAACAATTTTCTTTTTATTTGAACCAATATCTTTCCATCACTCGAGACTTTAAAAAGGCGCACTCCTGCATTTTCATGAAGTTGACGTAGTTGACGAAATTTGTGGGAACAATAAAATCTCTAATCCAAGAATTTTTGTCATGCATCCTCCATAGTTGAATTTGAGATATTGGCTTAAGAATACAAATGATTGCATAAATGGTACCATTAAATGGTTGAAGCATGCGTGAGTAAACGTGAGGTCCAACTTGGTCAGGATCCAAAACACCAATCACTTCAAAATTTTCAGTTTCAACTTCAAGCGCATATACAACACACTCATGTTTTTTTTGTTTTCCAATCCAATAAATAACTCCATTCATATAAACACCATGAGATATTACATATATATGAAGAAGGTAGATAAATAGAGGTTCATTGATTATGATTGCTACCGAACCTTATAATCTTTAACTCGCATGTGGACATGCAGTAGACTTTGAACATTTTGTACTGCTTGGTCTTAGGGCTGAAACCAAATCCTAAGAACATTTTACAATTCATTTCACGAGTAATACCTTGAATAGGGAAGAACTCATGGGTCAAATATAACTAAACAAATATATTTATTTGATGGTTAGTTGTTTAAAGATGATTTGAGTAATATTTCCTAATTTTTATTAGCAAATCTCTTTAGTATTTAGGATGATAACCCTCTGCAAGTGTCTTCAATGACATATGATTAAACAATCAGAACATGAAGAAAAATGCATGCATGTCAAAGCTATGAGTGGTGTTAAAACTAAGAACACCATTAATTATTACATCATCAAGATGTAGCTAATTGGGATCGCCAATGTTTTCCAAATCGCAATACAAAAAAAAAAAAAAAAAAAAAAAAAAAAAAAAAAAAAAAAAAAAAAAAAAAAATCAAACCTTTTCGTCGAAGATCTAAGGACTAAAATGACGTTCGTTCTTAAGTACTCCAGAAAATAAACACATAAAGTACAGAGAAAGAGATGAATAAAGAAGAAAACTGAAAATGCAAATGGCAGAGATGAAGATTAGGGTTTTTGTTTTACTTTTTTAATAAAAATAATAAGTTCGAAATATAAAGTTGATGGGTTATTATAACCCACAGGAAGGGTTAACCGGCGCGTGGACCGGGCCCTTCCCTCGCACGGGATTTTGTTTTTTTTTGGTTTTTTTCCTGCTTTTCTTTATATATAATCAATGAGAGTTTTTTTTTGGTTTTTTTGGTTTTTTTCCTACTCAAATTCCATCGAGTTTGTTCTCTATCAATGAGAGTTATCCAAGGACGAAAGTCACAAAATTTTACGAGTTGTCTCTAGGGGTGCAAAAAAACCCGACAACCTAAAAAATCCGAACCAACCCAACCCAATTTTATGGGTTGGATTGGGTTGAATACATAAATGAATTGAGTTGAGTTCAAAATATGAAATTTTCATGGGTTGAGTTGGGTTAAGAGTTGACCTAAATTCAACCCAACCCAACCCGACCAACACGAATTTATCATTTAGTTTAAAAAATATATTTTTTTACCTATAACATAAATATTATACTATTTAATTATTTATATTATATATATATATATATATTTATTTTATTTTATTTTATTATTATTATAATTATTATATTTTTTATTTTTTAAACTTTCAATCTATTGATGAGGTTTCGAAATTAGGTAAGTTTGAGTTTCACATTTGCAATAAAAATCTACTTATGTTAATGTTCGTTTTACGTTTCTAGGAATCAAAAAATGGACGTTAGATGCAAATTTATGAACCTGATAACTCAACCCAACCCAAAAATAAAGGGTTGGGTTGTATCTTTAATTGGGTTGGGTTGGAGAATCGACCAACCCGAATTTTTGGGTTGGGTTGAAAATCATCTCAATCCAACCCAACCCAACCCAACCCATGTTCACCCCTAGTTGCCTCCACCCATTATTAGGAAAGTTATAAAAATCTAAATTTATATAAAATCATCAATTTTATTTAAATCGTTTTTATATAATGATTTTAAAATCATACAATTAAGAAATAAATTTTGTTTGGTTCACCCCTTTCATGAATATGATTGATCTCATTAATTAACTAAATTATATAAAAAAAATAAATATCTTAAATTAAATTCTTAAAATTACGGGTGCTACCATTATATTACGGGTGCCACAGCCGGAAGATCAAGTTGCCCCGCTCGAACTGGAAGATGATGTTCTATTCAATGTACTCCAACATTCTGACGTCAATAAACCGAGCTTTTTATATGTTTTATATTTTTTAGATAAAATTAACTTTTTTTAAATCACGTTAAAATAATTTAGGGAGGGGAAAATAACAAACCTACACTATATTTTAAAATAAATGAAAGTCAAATATCGATTCTAAAATCACTCACGATCTTGGCGTTGAACTGAATTACCACAACATAATGAAACAATCAGTTTTTTTATATTTTAATACATTATTAACAATCACTGAACACGTCGGTGGCACGATTGGTTTAGTGTTAAACCATTTACACTCAAATAATATGTTTAATACATTATTTTATCATTCAGTGGATATAATTTTTCTTTAAGATTCACGCAGTTGGTGACGTTCTAGTTTGATTGATTGATTGAAATCTAATTCAATCCACAATTATGAATTTGATCTTTAAAATTGATATTTGACTTTTATTTAATTGAACACCGTTGTAACTCACTTCCGAGCATACAAAACATGAATGGTAAGAGAAGACTCTAATAAATAGTATTTTAGAAAATTAAAAAATAGAAAGGTAATAGTAAATACAATATATAACAAGTTATGATATAATGTACTATTATTGGTAGGAGGTATTGTATTGTATTGTATTTATTTTTTTTACAGAGTGCAGAAGGTGTTGTATTGGTTTGCATGTTTACGCAATTAATTAGATTAAACATATCCACTATTAAACTATAAAATTAATATTAATCCAGATAAACAAAGAATTAGTGCATAATTTTAATCTATTTTTACCAGTTTTAGCCATATTTAGAATTGGTTACTTGGCTTTTTTTTGTTCATATTGTCCCTTAATAATTTGGGTGTTTAGCAAGGTCGATAAAAAAAAATAAAAAAAATAAATCGGTAATAAATATAACATAGAGTCTTTATTATAAATGTGTATAACTTGAAGTTACATTGACATTGTAGTAGTTTTAGTTTATAAGATAAGACTTGAAAAGAAAACTCAAATGGAAAGATATTAGATAAACATATATATTAATATTTTTGATGATGGAGGAGAGGCTAAGCAATCACCATGCATGGTGGTGGAAGAATGGGAGGAATAGTAAGGAGAGGCGGTAGCGTGATTGGTGGAAGAGTCGGTAAGGTGACTGGTGGAAGAGAGGGCAAAGTGATTGGTGAAAGAGGCAGTAGAGTGATTGGTGGAAGAGTCGGGAGAGTTGGAAGAAGAGGCAAAGTGACTGATGAAAGAGGAGGCAAAGTAACTGGTGTAAGAGGCGGTAAAGTGACTGGTGGAAGAAGGGACAAAGTGACTGATGAAAGAGACAGTAGAATGACTGATGGGAGAGGAGACAAAATGACTGGTGGAGCGGTCGGAAGAGGCGGCAAAATGACGGGTGGAGTGAGGGGAAGAGGAGGGACTCAAACAGGAGGAAGAGGAAAGATGGGTGGTAATATTGGAAGGGGAGGGACGAATGGAAGAGGAGGGAGTTGAATTGGAGGACTAGGAAAGATGGGTGGTAATGTTGGAAAAGGAGGGACCAATGGAAGGGGAGGGACTGGAATATTTAGAAATTTGGAAACAGTTGAAAGCTTTTCATGTTTGATTTGTTGGAGATGGCGAGCCTCATTGGGAGCAATGCTAATCAAAATCACAAACAAGCTTAACAAAACTAGAAGGGTATTGTAGGAAGCCATGGATGATCAAAGGCTTCCAATCTCACACAATTTCAAACCAACCATCTCTTCCATCTATTTATATACACATTTTTCAACATTATATTCATTATTAAAACAGTTTCGTGCGAAATACATCTCTTTTTTTAATCCTCCCTCCTCACTTATTTATCAAAATTAAATAACTTAATTTCAATTATTAGAAGTAAAAGAACAGGAAATTAATATTTTTTATTTTTTTTTAAAAAAAAACAGCCCCTTCTCTGTACTGCAGCACATGCTGAGATCCACCAAAACAGCCAACCATGTAATAAAAGGATCTGATTGGCTGGCGAGAAAACGTGGGAAAGTAAAAGGGAAAATAAAGTATAGTACAAGTAAAGTTGATTCCTTTTTTGCAAAAAAAACCCAAATCTAATTCTAAAAAAATAAAACTGTCGAGATTACAACAATTGGGGTGGGAAGACTCGAACCTAGGTGTACATTAACGCTGCTTAAGCTATTACTCTATTGGTAAAAAAAAAAAAAACTGTCTTGATACGAACAAAACCATCATGAATTTGGTAGGTTCTTTTGAGATTTTCTTCATAAATCAAATATTATAAGGTAAAAAATCTTCAAATAAAAAAAAAAAAAAAAACTTTTTTCGTTTATTTTAGTTCTAGATGAGTGAGATTTCGACCGTGTAACTTCATGGTTATTAGGTCGTACGAGATGACTGTCAACTATGCTACTTTTGGCTATAAATTGAGGGTTAAGAGAGAAATAATGTGTTGTTTTTATTTTTATTTTATTAAAATGTAATGAATTTTTTTTCCCTTAAATAATCAAAATATGGTCTTTCAAATACCACCTATATAAAATCATCAAATTTTATTTAAATCGTTTTTATATAATGATTTTAAAATCATACAATTAAGAAATAAATTTTGTTTGGTTCAACCATTTCATGAATATGATTGATCTCATTAATTAACTAAATTATGTAAAAAAACAAATATCTTAAATTAAATTCTTAAAATTACGGGTGATACCATTCAAATCGTGCATAAATATTATAGAGAGAAAAAAAAACACAAAAAGTTATTTTAATAATATAATCATAATACATTAATTTTTTCAGGTCAATCAAAAAAAAAAAAAGTTTCTGTTAACCATACCGAAAAAAACAAGATGCCTGGAAGATGATGTTCTATTCAATGTACTCCAAGATTCTGACGTCAAAACCGAGCTTTTTATATGTTTTATCTTTTTTAGATAAAATTAACTTTTTTTAAACCACGTTAAAATAATTTAGGGAGGGGAAAATAACAAACATACACTATATTCTAAAATAAATGAAAGTCAAATATCGATTCTAAAATCACTCATGATCATGATGTTGAACTGAATTATCACAATATAATGAAACAATCAGCTTTTTTATATTTTAATATATTATTAATAATCATCGAATAGGTCGGTGACACGATTGGTTTAGTGTTAAACCATTTACACTCAAATAATATGTTTTAATACATTATTCATCATTGAGTGAATATAACTTTTCTTTAAGATTCACGCAGTTGGTAGCATTCTAGTTTGATTGATTGATTAAATCTAATTCAACCCACAATTATGAGTTTGATCTTTAAAATTGATCTTAGACTCTCATTCAATTGAACACCGTTGTAACTCACTCCCCTCACATTGGAGCATACAAAACATGAATAGTAAGAGAAGACTCTAATAAATATAAATATCACATATAATAGTTTTGAGAGCATCTTTGATAATTTTCCATTCATATATTAAAAAAAATTAGTGCTTTAATAATGGATGAAAGAATAGAGTGAATGTGGTAAAAGGGTCTGTATTGGGAATCGAATTTAGAAGGGTGTGTATCTAAATGTTTTTTTTTACCAAGAAAACGTGCACAAAAAATTAAAATGCAAGTTAATATTTCATTATTTTTTTTTTTTGTTTGAGTACAAGTTGGTGGAGGGAATTTACAAATACCGATACTAAGAATTGAATGCGTAACTTTGGTGTTGAACTGGTTTACAACCAAACAATAAATCATTGTGCCACTCACTCATTCAGACATTACAAATATTGATATTTCATTCCTAAGCTATTGGAAACTTAAAATAGTATTTTAGAAAATTAAGAATAGAAAGGTAATAGTAAATACAATATATAACAAGTTATGATATAATGTACTATTATTTTCTGGTTGTTGATTTGTGAAAATGAGTGGGGATCTTGTTTTTTTTTTTTTTTTTTTGAGAATCGAGAAATCAGAATTTTGCTCCTCCATAAAGTTGGCAATGGCGTACCACTAATATCAAATCTTTCATTTGCTAAATATACACCTCGTATGGCATGAAGGTAAATGAAGCAAAATTATGCATAGAGAGAGCTAGCTCTTATTAGCTTCTGAGGATAAAACCTGATTTCCTTCTCTCTACTTTCCACTTGTTATTCCCTTTTTGAGTCTTAACAAGAACCACAATGAAGTGGATGGGAAGATTTTTATGTACAAAACTTTCACAAACTATTATTATTCATGAAATGAAAAACATTGAAAAAATATCAATAATTTTGATTTCATTGACAGGAATACTTTCGAGGGTTCCCTACCTAAAATCAGATACTGCCTCAGCCTCCAAATATTGATTTCAAAAATAGTTAATAACAGAAATTTCCCTTTTCTATTTAACCAACACGGGTCATCCATAAATTATTGGCCATAGTTAAAAAACAATATTTACTTCAGTTGAACAAATAATGACGTAGGAGCTGCCGCTTTGGGCAGACCTTAGGCGAGCGCCCCTCCGAAGTGCAATAGAGGTCACCAAGCTAGGCCATGGACCTTATTGATCTTCCATTGACCCCGTCCAGGTAAGTATGTAATCTAGAATGCTATGGCTTGTATTTATAGCACAATGGGAATTCCCTGCGCCAAATTGCCCGATGTGGGAATTCCCTGCGCCAAATTGTCTGATGTGGGAATTCTCACTTCTCCTACCTTTTGGCTTTTGACCTTAATTTTATATATAAATACTATCTTTTTTATTATTATTATGAAAATGCTATTTCAGGATGGGAATTCTTCATCGATTTTGTCTAATAAATTTTACTTTTTTCTTTCACAAAAAGTTGCTTTATTTTGTTATTTTACGTACTTCATCGATCTTAATTGGTTTTGAAGAGATGAGTGCAAATCTAAAAAATTAGAGCATGGAAAGGCAACAGTATACAAATTGAGGGCTAAGAGAGAAATAATGTGTTGTTTTTATTTTTATTTTATTAAAATTGAATGAATTTTTTTCCCTTAAATAATCAAAATATGATCTTTCGAATACAATCTTATTTTTAAATTAGAAATCTATATAAAATCATCAATTTTATT
This sequence comes from Sicyos baderoa, assembly GCA_037832685.1. Lineage (NCBI taxonomy): Eukaryota > Viridiplantae > Streptophyta > Magnoliopsida > Cucurbitales > Cucurbitaceae > Sicyos > Sicyos baderoa. The sequence continues at coordinate 181 of JBBMEF010068354.1, read as the reverse complement.
TAAATCGTTTTTATATAATGATTTTAAAATCATACAATTAAGAAATAAATTTTGTTTGGTTCAACCCTTTCATGAATATGATTGATCTCATTAATTAACTAAATTATGTAAAAAAAATAAATATCTTAAATTAAATTCTTAAAATTACGGGGTGCTACAATTCAAATCGTGCATAAATATT